>ML776917.1:203081-214837 GCA_009831015.1 Picea engelmannii | reverse complement strand
ATTCATGGAAAGTGGGTAACCCTAAAATAAGGAAAATAGGTTAAGTGACCTAGAAATGGGTTAAGTAACCTAAAAATGGGTTAAGTGACCTAGAATATGAAAGTATAAATAAGAAGCTAGAATCTCTTGTAAAATGTACATTTTGAGTGAGAATCCTTTTGGATCAATGGAGAGCTTCTTGGTAATATCTTTTGGAGTATTGATGGAGATCTTCTTGTGAGAGAATCTTATTGGTGTGGAACTCTTGAGCATGATTGAATATCTATTCTGAGGAAGAGTGCGAGAGGAGGATCTCATAGATGCATCAAAGTTTTGGCAATGTCAGAGATCTTGATGGCAAAAGTCTCAGAGTCACAGAAAACCCTATTTTCTGATGTACACGCGGGCTGTCTGTGTATAGGGTGCATGTACATGCAGGATGGCTATGTATAGGGTGAGTGTACATGCGGGCTGACTGTGTATAGGAAGCATGGACTCAATAAAATCATGGATATTTGTGTTTGAGTTGGTACCAAGCTCTTGGATGATGAAGCAGGTTCCATATCTGCATTCTATGGCCTCAGATCTATCACTCAAACACTGGTATGGTTACATTATTGTCTTGATAGATACTATTGCTTGATATGTTGTGAATTCTTATGGCATTCTTGGTATGGCTTCTATGATGTGGTTCAGTTTGGTTGATTTGGTTGATGGAGTGAGCAACACTCTTGTGATTCAGTAGTGACATGATTGCTATGGTATACTAGTTATTTATACATGATTGAGATAGCATTCATATTGATTTGATGTGGAGCATGAGCAAGCTATTAGAGAGCTTGGATGTGTTGTGACTGGTTGTGGGTCAGTTTGGACAGTTGAAGATAGAAGAGAAAGTGATTGCAGGTTGCAAAGGATTTGGGCATGTTTCTCGGAAGCATATGTTTGTTGCATTATACATTGGTTTCATTCACACGTGGGTTGTAGTGAGCCAGGGCGCGTGCACACATAGGCTGCACTACTAACAGGTTGCGTACCTGTTGACAGATTGATATCTGTTGAGGATTGTTGCCTCATCTCAGTTGGTGCTGAGGGTGTAAGATGAGTCTTGCATATAGAGATGGTGCACTTGTAGAGTTGTACTTTATTCAGTTTTTGTTGATAAACCCAAGGATTGTAGTCCGTAATAAAAAGAAAATCGTACATACATCTTGTGTTCTTTGTGTCCATTGTGATGATGACTTGTTGATAATATATTGTTGATATATGTTGCTGATATGTGCCTACATCTAACTGGTTATAAATGACAACAATGGGTAATGAATAAATGTTGAATGCTAATTGATGAGTTTTTGTGCAAGAGGGAAGTTTTGGGAAAAAGAGCACCACACTCATTCAGCCCCCCCCTCTAAGTGTGGTAGGTGTGTCCAACACCACCTTCACAATATAATTCATCCTATATGGTAACTAGCTTGATTGCCTATGATTCATGTTATGTTGCAGCAAGTCCGACTCCATGCCCAATGTTTAAATCTGAGTCTGATATTCTTGAGCCACCCACATACAAAGTCAATAATATCTATTAAGATGTGATAGATGTTGCTCTTTTGTATTTAAGAGAAAACTTTAGCGCTAACAAAACCAATGAACACTCTTGAGCCTTCAAATATGTACCTTCATCTTCCTGAAACTCTGCATATGACTCAAGTGGTTTAGCTATTGGTTCTTGATAATTCAATATTCAACCTTCCTCATCCTATTCATCTTTGGGAACTTGATAACATGAAAGTTTCTCTTCTATGCGCTCAATTAGTTTTCCTTGCAATGCTTGAGCTATTGAAAGGATAGAAGTTGGGATGTCTTTGTTGTATCATTCCTCTATATTATCCAAAATTCTGTGTAATCTCTGGGAAAATATAACAAAATAAGGCACATTAATGTTTCCATCATAGTTTTCAATAATAACTAATATTTCCTACAACTCTTGGGAAAATGTAAGGATTTATTGCTCAACAAATGGATGAACATTTTGGAATGGTGTCACCTTCCCTTATTGGTGATGAACATGGCTTGGAGGAAACTTATAGGCTATAATATATCTTGTTTATTTGACCCTATTTCACTGAATTTCTCTTGGAATGAATCCCATCCTTCAATTGAGGCATCCATAAGGGATTTGTACCATTCTCATGCCTTCCCCTCAAGGGTTGACACAAACATCCTCATGATCACCACATCATCATGTTCCAAATAAAAATCACCCACCACTTGTAAGAAATCAAACAAGTGTTCCTTAGGAGATACTCCCAACTTACTTATGAATCGAGTTAAATGTTTAATACATTTATGTGTAGGTAAGTCACGGGGATAGTATAGAAATGCAACAAAAATTAGTGGATCATAGGAAGAGAATCTATATCCTATTAGAATATTGGATGTGCTCGTTTAACCATAGACAATATAGCAATATTGTCACCCAACCATAGGCACTAATTCCATGCCTGAGCACCTTGACCTTGACAGAGAGAAGAATTCTGGTAGAAAATCAATATCCAACCAAGGCTAATGCACCAATATAAGATAACCAATACTGATCAGAGATTCCAACCAAGAAAGACCGAAACTATAAACTTCAGAACCGATGGCAACAACTCCTCCAAGACTTGTGCACAAAATTGACCAACTGCAGTGCGCACAAGCGTGCTTCTGTAATTTTGAGAATTCTGGCTAAAATGAAGATTGGTCTCCTATATTTATACTGCTTCTTCCTTACTGCCTGGGCCGACTTCTCATTATGGGTGCTAATTACTTAGTATTAATTATTTCCTTTAGCTGACATCTCTTCTAGGGTTATATTCAATTCTTTTCTTGCTTCTGGAATATTCTAATCTTGTTAAAGGTCACAAATGGAGGTTAATACCTCCCGCAACTACCATAATATCAACAGTCCCTCCTAGCTAGGGAGGTATAACGGATAATGGTCTTGAGAAAAAACATACCATTCAACTGGTAGCATCATTATAGCCACACAAGCTAATTAAATCACGAGCACCATCATTATTATCCAACTGGATAATATCCATGACAACTAGTACAATGTCAACTGATAGAACACAACTATGTCTATCCATAGTAGTACACAACTACTCAATCTGTGACAAATAGTGTAACATATTCACTACAATATCATATCATCTAATATCAACCTACATAGAAACAATATCATAATATAAAATGAGTCATCTGGGCCATTCTTCCACTCACATCTGTGAGATATGGAAGAGCATCTGCCCTTAGAGAGTAAAACATCAACAATGGGCTATCTAGACTATTATTCTCAAGTAAGGAAGATAATTGTCCTGATTTTTGAGCCTAGATGATTCACCTATCTCGACCATTCTTCTAGCACTAAACAAAGTGCAACCTAGAGAGAATGAGTCTTCCCTAGGGAATGTCTGTCCCTGATTGCTAAACCTGGACCATTCACCTATATGGGTCATTCCTTCGACACTAAACAAAATGAAACCTATAGAGAATGAATCTTCCCTAGGGAATGTCTATCTGGACCATTTCCTAAGGAAATGATTGTCCTACACCAACCTCCAAAAAAGACCATTCTTTGAAACTGCTCACAACTGTGAGCTTAGAAAGAATGATTGTCCGGCCAGGTGGACCCGTCTTCTTGGCCACTACTGAGAGTGACCGTCAAGAGGAAAGATTGTAATAGACCATTCCCCCACACTATCCATAAGGGGAATTGTTGTCTATGGTACATCAACAATCCATCGAACCATTTTCATTACAAAAATGATTGTTCGATATGGACCATTTTCTGAACTGGAAAATTTTTGTCTGTTAGAAATCTCAAACCACTTTTTGAACTGGAAAGGAACTACCCATGCTGGACCATTTTCCAAACTTGAAAATGAATTTCCTCAAATCAATGATATGTCTGTGCTCCCTCCCAACATGGAGAGTCATCTCTTCCCTTTCATATAAGGGAGTTATTTCCATGATCTCCAATTTGTCTCGAAAGTATGCAAACTTTATTCTGGACAGAGGCTTTGTCAAGATATCTATTGTCTACTCATCTCTGGGGATATACTGGAGCTTCAATTCTCCTTCCTGGACTTTATCTCGAATAAATTAGTATTTTATCTCAATGTGTTTTGACCGTTCATGAAACACTAGGTGTTCTGATAGCCTTATACAACTCTGATTGTCACAGTGTATTATGGTCGAATATGAAACCTGATAAAATAATTCAGAGGTCATCTTTCTCATCCATACTACTTCTGTGCATGCCTCACATGCTGTGATATATTCTTCTTCTGTTGTGCTGAGTGTGACAAACTTATATTTCCTACTGCCCCAAGATATCATAGTGGAGCCCAAGCTAAAACACATCCCTGAAGTACTTCTTCTGTCTTTGACACTTCCTGCCCAATTTGAATCTGTGAATCCATGAAGTTGTATATCATTGGATGCAGTATATCTTAAAACATAGTTTAGTGTCCCACAAATGTATATTAGAACATGCTTTGCATCTATCCAATTCTCATGTCTGGGTTCCACCTCGAACTGGCTTAGTGTGTTTACGGCAAAGCAAATGTCTGGTCGAGTGTTTACTAAATACATCAATGGCCCAACCAATTGTTGATATAGGGATGGGTCTACTGGATCAAAATCCGAGTATCTTACTTTTATTATATCTGTGGTCATAGGAGTGTCCATGGATTTGAAATCCATGATTCCAAACTTCTGAAGAATCTTTATTGCATACTTTCCTTGTCCAAGGAATACTTCACCATGCTTTTTCCATACTTCTAGTCCCAAGTAATAATGCACGAGACCAATATCTTTCATATCGAACTCATAAGATAGTTCTTTTTTACACTGAATGATGAGGGACTCTTCACCTATCAAGAATAGATCGTCGACATATAGTAGTAGAATCACAGGTGCATTGTTCAAAACTTTGTAGTAAATATTTGGGTCTGCATGACTCTTGGAAAAACCAAGTCTCATTAGGTAGCTGTTTGTTTTGGCATACCAAGCTCTTGGAGCTTGCTTGAGTCCATATAAATATTTCTTTAGTCTGCAAACATGAGTGTCTCTGGAATGTACTTCAAACTCCTGAGGTTGTTCATTGTATACTTCTTCTTTGATTTCTCCATTGAGGAACACTGTATTTACATCCATCTGATGTAAAATCCATCCCATGGAAGTAGAAAGAGGCATGATAGCTCTAATGGAATTGTATCTGGAAATAAGAGAAAATGTTTTGTCATAGTTTTCTCCCTCCTTCTAGGAGAACCCTCTATCTATGAACCTTTCTTTATATTTGTCCACGCTTTTGTTTGCTGCATGTTTGATCTTATAGACCCATTTTGAAGTTACTACTGATTTTTCTTTAGGCCTAGGAACAATTTATCATACATCATTTTCATGATGGACTGGTGTTCTTCTGTCATGGATTCTTTCCATTGTTTCTTATGAGTTGCCTCTTCAAACGTGGTAGGTTCTTTGTCTAAAATCTTTGTCATACATGCTGCATAGCTGGATAATCTCTTGGGCTTCTTACTCTTTCTGAAGGTCCCACTTGGGGCTTCAAGTCTTTCTGCTTCTTGTAGGGTAGCTTCAAGCCAAGTTGGTCGTTTCTTGGTTTTGGGTACAATGTCTGGATCAATATTCTCACATGGTTTCATCAGATGATCGAGTTGTTATTTTTCTTCATTCTGACTTTCTGGAAGACATGTGCTTTCTTCAATAGTCTCTTCATACTCTTCTTCTTCTATAGTTTCTTCTGTGGATTTCTTGAAATCCATCTTTTCATTGAAGGTCACTTCTTTGTTGACTTCAATCTTATGTTGTTCTAGGATATAGATTCTATAGGAATTGGATGATTCACTATATCCCACGAATATGCCCTTCTTACCTAAGGGTTCTAATTTATTCCTTTTATCTTTGGGAATGTGAAAGTAAACAGGGCATCCAAATATTCTCAAATGTTCCACATTAGGTTTCTTTCCTGAGAAGGCTTCTTCTGGAGTCATATCCTTCAATATGTTGTGAGGAATTCTGTTATGAACATATATTGTTTTCATGGCCGCTTCTCCCCATAGATACATATATAAACCTTGATCATTCAATAGTGCCTTCATATTTTCTTCAATAGATATGTTCTTCCTTTCCGTTACACCATTTTGTTGATGATTATGAGGAACAGTTATCTGCCTCCTAATCCCTATTGATTTGCAAAAGGCAGCAAATTCCTTGGATGTATATTCTCCTCCATTATCTATTCTCAAAGTCTTGATGTTCTTGTTTGTGAGGTTGTTTATCTTTTCCTTGAATTCTTGAAACTTGCTGAATACTTCGTCCTTTGTATTCATGAGATATAGCCAAGTATTTCTCAAGTAATAATCTATGAAGATTACATACTAAAGATAACCTCTTAGATATTTGACTGTCATTGGACTGCAAACATATGAATGTATTAGATCTAGAATCTCCTTAGATCTATTATTGCTTCTTGGGAATGGTTTCTTGATATTCTTGCCAAGAGCACATCCTTTGCAAGTTCCTTCATGTGTAGACTGTAATTATGGTATTCCTTCAACCATATTTTCAAGGAAGGGTAATGATTTATAGTTGATATGAACATACCTTCTATGCCAAAGTTCATTGGGATTGACTTCATCATGTACAAGGGCTTCATCATTTTGTTCTAGTAGTTTGTATAGTATTCCTTCACGGGTTCCAATAACTCTAGCATTTTCTATGCTGGAGTCTCTAGGCCACGATAAAACTTTTCCATCTACAAAATCTATTATGTTTCCTTTGTCTTCTAGGAAATATATGGATACAATATTATTTTCTAAACTAGGTACATATAAGACATTGCTCAAATGAACATTGTTAACTGTTTTCAACATGATGGAGGCTTGACCAAATCCTTTGACTGGGTAAGTGTTTTTGTCTCCAAGATCTACCTTGTACGATGTCTTCTTTTCATTTTGATTGGAGAGTCTGGCTTGATATCCTGTCATATGTATAGAAGCTCCGCTGTCAATTATCTGCATGTCATCTTCAAGCGTTCCTGTGAGTGCTAAGTAGTGTAGATGACTTGTCTTTTCCTTCAATCTTTGACCCAAAATTTCAACCTTAACGTTTCTGCCTTCTGAGGGTGCCAAGAGGTGTGCTAGACTAAGGCACACTAGAATATCTTCTCATTGAGTAAGGTGTTCCATCATAAGGTGGTGGATAAGGGTTTTAGGGTTTCTGCAACTGCACCTGCTAGTAACCCTAGCGACAATGCTTTAATAACTAAGAAATCCTCCCTATCTATCTTCTAGTGGTTAGACTGTCTGAAGATAGTGTGGGACCATAACCTGTTAGAATATTGGATGTTCTTGTTTAACCATAGACAATATAGAAATATTGTCAGCCAACCATAGGGACTAATACCACCCCCGAGCACCTTGACCTTGACAGAGAGAAGAATTTCGATAACCAATTAATAGCCAACCAAGGATAATGCACCAAGCAAAGATAAACAAGACTTATTAGAGATTCCAACTCAGAAAGACAAAAACTATAGAATTCAGAATTGGCAGCAGCATCTCCTCCAAGACTTGCGCACAAAAATGGCCAACTGCAGTGCGCACAAGTGTGCTTCTACAATTCTGAGAATTCTGTCTAAAATGAAGACTGGCCTCCTGTATTTATACTTCTTTTTCCATATTTCCTGAGCCGACGTCTCATTTTGAGTGCTAATTACTTAGTATTAATTATTTCCTTTAGCTGACATCTCTTCTAGGGTTATATTCAATACTTTTCTTGCTTCCAGAATATTCTAATCTTGTCAACGGTCACAAATGGAGGTTAATACCTCCCGCAGCTACCATAATATCAACATATCCTACATTTGTCCTCACATCCATGGCCATATGGTTAATCTAAGACTGAAACAAGCACAACTATAACCATATTATTAACTTGAGATGAAAATAAAACAAAAAATGAAGGTGTCAAGGTTACACTAACCATAGTTCTCGTCCAAAGAACTTATCAGAGAAATCAATATTCTTACCAAATTTGAGATGAGATCTTGGTGAAAGGATATTCCTTTTCTAGGAAATATGTTATAGTTTTCTCAAGCTTGGAACTAGACCTTGTGATGGAATCGAAACTAGGTGATATTCTTTTGTAATTTCCCCTGTGGAGTCGACCCTGTATCATGTGGAGTCGCCAAGTGAGATAAAAAAAAGTATATCAATGAAATAAAAACCCACCAAATATCATGTTACCAAGGCTTGCATTCCCCGACAATGACACCAATTTGTCAACACACTTTTTCACCCTCCAATCAGATATGATATAATTGAAATAAGCAATGGAAAAGTGGTTAATTCAAGGAAAGAATGCCCCAAATTGTCACGATCAAGACTCCTCTCCATTCAGGTTGGTGCGTGCAAAACTTAGGGGGAATTCCTTAGGTACATGGCTACTAATTTGTTAGCTGATTTTATACAAAAAACAAAGAGAAACAACACCAAATATGCCTTGGACAATGTCTAAACACGCTACTAAGAAATTAGGAAAAGAGAGTTTTAATTCGCTTGGAGGGACCTTGTAGTGTTAGTGTGATAAAGATCATAATCCAATCTGACCATAATCCAATGTAGCTCACTCCAATATATAGAGTGTGAGGGGAAACTTCCCAATACCATCAATGAAGACACATAATAGACCAAAGAAAGATGATATGGCACATGAGAGAAGGGCAAGGCTTAGGAAGACATGTGCTAAGAGAAGTAGAGTCAACAAGTGATTGAAACCCCCACATGTGATAGCCAAAAAATGGAGTGAGGCATTTCAAGTGAAGAGAAGAGGGAATTTTCACCCTAGATTTGAGGGAGAGATAACATGGTAGAATGAAGATTACAAAAAGTAGAAGGAAATACGATATGGAGTTTGGGGAAAATAAGAGATTAAGGATAGATTTGAGTGCATGATAGGAGGGCTAAGTAGTTTGAGTGAGTGAGAAGAGTGTGGAAGGCGCATGCTATAGAGGAATGTGCCCTATTTTTTAGGGAGGAGGTGCAATAGAGGAATATGTGTGGAGAATAAGGACACATGTGTGAGGGAAATAGAGGTAGAGGAGGCGCATTACCTAATTTATGTGATAGGGAGTAGGAGAAAGCAAGGGGGAGGTGGAACATGGAGATAAGGGAGAGTGAGGAGATGCGCCCCAGGTGTGTGAGAGAAAGAAGAGTGAGGGTGGACTTTGGGAACTGGGAAATAGATAATGAGAGGACAAAACATGTATTTATGTTTTAAGAGAGAGGAAAGATGCATGGAGGAAAATATGAATCAAATACATGTTCTTGGGATAAAATTGGAGTTAGGAGTCATGTGCTAGCCAAGGAGGGATAATGCACCTTATTTTTTAAGGGATTTATCGTTTAAGAGGTAATTAAAAGGATTTCATTAGAATTAATTGAATTGAAAGTGGATTTATGAGGAGTGAGAGGACATTTAGTGATTGATTTAAGCATTGATTGACTCAATCATGTCCATGATACTACCACCTCATCCACATGCCACCTTTTAATTGATTTATTCTTCACTTAATTCTTTTAACCTTGGAAACTGTTCCCCCTCATTAATTGTGCCACCCAGTTTCCACATGTCACACTATCTCATTGCCAAATGTTGGAATATAACCCTGCCACTTGTCACCTTTGGAGGTGACCACCCCTGCTAAATATAGAAACTACTAAAAATAGGGCCCTACTCCTAAAAAATAGGAAATTAACAAAAACATCCAGGATGGATAGGAGAACACCACCATGTGTCAAATGTATAAAACTAAACACTGCTAAAAATAGAATCCATCTGCATATCAATGATATCATATTCATTGGATTGAATTTTCCGTAAGGATTCCATATACATGATTGGAATTGACATGTGAGCCTTGGTGCTCCACCTGCTAAAAATAGAAAGTACTTGCATGATCCCCATAAAAATTCCATTAGGTCTAGTATCATGTAAGGACCTACATTGTATGCTCAAAATTGTCAAATGAGTCTTTGGTCACTATCTATTAAAAAGTAGGGTCACCTGCTATATATAGAAATATCTCTCAAATCCCAATGAAACTATGCTAACTCTATCTCTAAAGTAAAAAAAAAAACCATATATCATTCTTGTACCTGTCTCCAATGGGAACCAACCTCTAGCTCACACAAGTACTAAACTTTGGGAAAATCTCTGAATGCCAGCGAAATAGTGTATGTTGGCTCTTAACCCTCAGGATTTTCAAGGGTTAAAATATAAGGGTTAACAAGCCTCCAACATAGGTTGGACAAGACTCTAGGATGTGGTTCCAAAATCCTAGCTACCCAAAATGGAGTCTTTCATTCTTAACTTCTATTTTCTTCAAAATTGACAAAAAATTGTGGGTATTCCTCTCTCTTAGTTTCTTCATGGTCCTGTGTTGCATCCTCAATACCATAGTAGGTCCATTGAACATTTACTAGCCCTATGGGTCTGCTCCTAATAAAATTGACTTTCTAATCTAGGATGTGTACTAGTTCCACTCAGAAATCTCCTTCATGTTCCGTGTTGATCACAGTCCAATCAATTATGTGGTTAGGGTCAAGCACATATTTATTTAATAATGACCCATGAAATATATTAGGCACTTTGATGGATACATGAAATTCTATCATGTATGCAATTGACCCTACCTTTTCTAAGATTTCATAAGGTCCACAATATCTCACTGCAAACTTCGAAAAACCTCCTAATCTTAGCAAACTTCTCTTCACTTTCACTTTCAATAATACATGCTCTCCCACTTTAAAATCTCTGAAGACAATATTCTTGTCCGCATAAATTTTCTTCATGTGTTATCCACATTTTTGGTTATCGGGATGATAACATGATTATGTCATGGTGATAGAAGATCAAACTCTTCATTAAGAACATTTTCCAGAAGAAGGTTACATTTATCATTTTCTCAAAATCATATTTTTAGAATGGTACGCAGGCTGCTTATATACTCTCCTGCGGAAATCCTTAATTTCCGCATGTTGCATTCAGTTGGACTGCGGACTTTCCGCACTGTGTTAATGGTTAGGGTGCGGACAAGTTTCTAAAGGAGAAAATGAATAAGTTCTCGATCTTTCTAGAAGGAATCTTCTAGAAGGATGTGTTGGAGTTCGAATGGTTGGCAAAGTACTGACTTTCCAGATATCTTGGGATCATTCCCTATCCAAGTAACTAATCAATCTTCTACTATATAATGAGGAGATTGCTTATGGAAAAGGTTAACAAGAAAGTAACAAGAAGAAGCAAGCTAGCTAGAGTTTGATGGGAGAACTGGTACAAGACTGTATGGAGGATTGAAGCTACAGCAGCAAGAGACTACAAGTAATCATTTGTGGTTGAATTTCTTCATGCATGAGCAAGTGTGTCTGTCAGAGCTGGAAGCCATCGAAAGGAGATCTACGACATCAAGGCTCAGGTTGTATATTTCTCTTTCAGTTAATGCAATATATGAATATGTCCCTTTCCCATAATGATGATGTCATCTTATTACATGATTCCTTGATCACATGTATAGACTAAGTATTGAATATATTAATGCCCTTGCTGTGATTGGTTTGTGTTGTTGTGATTGGACGACACAAGAGCATCGGAGTAGAGCGAGGAACAACAGAGATTAAAGGAGAGCGTTTATAAGGTATGAACACTATCCATTT
>ML776917.1:178336-189189 GCA_009831015.1 Picea engelmannii | reverse complement strand
TATTTCTCTTTCAGTTAATGCAATATATGAATATGTCCCTTTCCCATAATGATGATGTCATCTTATTACATGATTCCTTGATCACATGTATAGACTAAGTATTGAATATATTAATGCCCTTGCTGTGATTGGTTTGTGTTGTTTTGATTGGACGACACAAGAGCATCGGAGTAGAGCGAGGAACAACAGAGATTAAAGGAGAGCGTTTATAAGGTATGAACACTATCCATTTCTCTTAGTTCNTTCAATAGTTAGATCTAGGGAAAGAGTAGTATTCTGTTACGGTTTGTTCCAGATCCAGGTGGATCTTGGGGAGATTGGTCTGTGTCCGCACTCACGAATTTATCCATAAACATCATGTCCTGGGTAGCCTTTAGATTATGCTTGATCTTTGTCATCTTCTCTTCCAGTTACTTCAACAAATCTAGCCCAATAACTGTTCCCTTTGCTAGGTTATCCCAACTCACTCGTGTGTTGCACTTCTGACCATACAATGCTTCAAATGGACTCATTTTTAATTAGGCATCATTCCCATTATTGTAAGTAAATTCCCCTAAGTGGATATAATCCTCCCACTTTGATGGCTAGTCCATCACATATATTCTGAGCATGTTTTCAATTATTCTGTTGGTCCTCTCTGTTTTCCCATTTAACTTTGGGTGACACACTGTAATGAGATTTAGATTTTTCCTAAATCCTTTGAACAAACCTTTCCAGAAATTGGATGTAAACTTGGGACCTCTGTTTAAAACTATTTCCTTGGGAACTCTAAGTATCATGAAAACTTTGTTCATGTATATTTCTGTAATATTTGATTCCCGTTGTGTAGTCTTTACTAGAATAAAATGCACAACTTTAGTTAATTTTTCCACCACTACCATGATGGAATCATACTACTTCACTGTCCTGGGTAGCTTTGTAATAAAATCCACTATGACTAGCTCCCATTTCCATTCCTAAATGGGTAATGGATGTAACAAACCAACTGGATGTCTATTTTTTATCTTCCCCTTTTGGCATTCTAGGCATCTGGCTATATAATTATCCACTTGTTTCTTCATTCCTAGCCAAAAATATTGGCTTCTTATAGCTGTAATTAATTTATGGTATCCTAGGTGTCTAACATATGACACATTGTACATTTACTTCATCACTACATTTTTTAGCTCACTAAAATTTGACACATATACCT
Source organism: Picea engelmannii (assembly GCA_009831015.1). Classification (NCBI taxonomy): domain Eukaryota; kingdom Viridiplantae; phylum Streptophyta; class Pinopsida; order Pinales; family Pinaceae; genus Picea; species Picea engelmannii. Next base: position 187,997 of record ML776917.1, on the reverse strand, counting down.
TGCCTTTGTACATGAGAATTCGATCTTCCTGCAAATCATAATATTAAATTTCTGCTATAAATTTCCTTATTGTAATGTTTCTTTTATTTCCAAATAGTGTTGATCTGAATTTGCTATTGCAATAATTTTATCTTTTAGATCAATCCTATACATATTGATGGCTGTAATATGCATCTCATGTGCTCTCCCGTTGAGTGCAACAACCACTTGGTTTTTCTTTCCCTTGATATGTTTAATTTCCAAAGCCATATTCACTAAGGAATCCCATCCAACTAGTTTGTCTGATATTTAATGTGGGCTATCCAAAAAAATGTTCCATGCCATAGTGGTTTGTCCTTAGCTTAAATTTCTTGCCCATGAGGTAATGTCTCCAGATTTTTAGTGCATGAATAATGGATGCTAATTATAGATCATGGGTAGCATAATTTCTCTCATGCTCTTTTACTTTTAGAGACTCATAGCATACCACATGATCCTTTTGTGTGAGGATGCCACCCAACCATTCATTGCATGCATCAATGCACACCAAAAAATATTTGTTTGGATCTATAATATTCAATATTGTTGCACTTGTTGAAATGTCTTTCAACTACTGAAAACTTTATTCACATTCATAAGTCCATTCAAATTTCACTCCCTTCTTTTGCAATGAAGTAATGGGGTTTGCAATATTTGAAAAACCTTTCATGAATCTTCAATAATACCCTACAAGACCCATGAATGATCTAACCTCTGTGAGATTTGTTGGATCTGACCATCCTCTAATGGCCTCTATCTTCTCAGGATCAACTGCTATCTCATCTATTGAAATAATATTCCCCAAGTAGTGAATCCTCTTTTGATAAAATATGCACTTACTTAATTTAACATACAATTTATGCTCTCTTAAAACTTTTAGCACCATTCTTAAATGTTTCTCATGTTCCTCTTCTGATTGAGAGGAGATGAGTATATAATTGAGGAACATGATTACAAACTTTTCTAGGTGTTCCCTGAACACTCTGTTCATTAGGAACATGAAAATAGTTGGGGCATTTGATATCCCAAATGACACTACTGTGAATTCACAATTCTTGTATCTTGTTCTAAATGTTTTCTTGCTGGTATCTTCTTTTGTTATCCTCACTTGATGATAACCCGATCTCAGTTCAATCTTGAAAAATATTCTTGCACCTTTCAACTAATCAAATAAATAATCAATCCTTGGCAAGGGATATTCATTCTTTATGGTGACCTTACTCAACTTTCTTAAATAAATGCACAACCTTAAATTTCCATCCTTCTGCTTGAAAAAATTAACCGAGGCACCTCAAGGCGACACACTTAGGCGTATAGACCTTTTATTTAATAATTCTTCGAGTTGCATCTGCAACTCTTTCAATTATGGTATGCCCATTCTATAAGGTGTTTGGAAACTGAGGTAGCTCCTAGCACCAAATCAATAGATAAGTCAATGTCTCTCTTTGGTGGCAATCCTAAAATATCCCCAAAAACATCTCCAAAATCCCACAAGATTGGATGGTCTTCAACGCTTGGCATTTTAGCATTGGCCACCTCTTCCATATGGGTTGCAAAAAATTAACATCCCTTCCTGAAACTCTTTTTCAATTGCATAGATGAAATTTCTCTAATAACTATAATGCCTAGAATTCCTTGAACCTTTCTTTGCTACCCTTCTTCATCAAGACATGTGATTTTCTTGTTTTAACAGTCTAGGACAACATGGTTTTTTTCTAACTAATCAATGCCAATTAGAAAATCATACGAACCCAATGGAATGATATTCACATCTACCTTTTTGTTGAGTGCATTCATGGCTATTAGACAATCTTTAACCAACTCATTGATTTTCCTCTTAACCCCTGTGGTTAACTGAAATAACCAAATTTTCTTATGCTTACTCCTTTGCAAGTGAAATATTTCAACAATATTAGAGTTGACGTAACTATGGCTAGCTCCAAAATCAATCAAAATTGCTATGGGATGATTATCAATCTTACCTTCCACTTCAATCATGAGGGATTGATATTTTACTTGATTGTTGTCCAAGTCTGCATAAATCCTTGACATGTTTCCTCTCATGTCTTCCACTGTTTCATCCTCTTAAATGTTGTGGAAAATCCACATTATTTCTCCTTTGTGAAGGCACTCCCTATATAAGTGATTTCCCTCACATTCCCAACATTATACCGACTACTTCATTGGCCCTTTCCCAAATGAATATTCCATCCTTGGCTAATTTTGGGTTGATTATACTTGTTGAATTTCTTGGAAGTTGTTCTTGAAAAAGGGTGGCTTAAAACATTTCTACCTTTGATCCTTTTTACCATTCATCTTGTCATTCCAAGATTTTTGGAAAACTAGTCTTCTCTGGTCTGCTCATAAAGATACGTTTCTCTCCTTATGGCCTCTTCCAAAGTCCTCAAGTTATCATATTGTATCTTGTCACTGTAGAAGGAGGGTAACCCATTTAAAAATATTTGGATTTTTAAATTCTCATCCTTTATAAAGAAAACATACTTCAAAAATTCAAAGAATATATTTTCATATTCATCCATTGTCATGATTCCAAAATTGAGTTTGAATAACTATTTCATATTCCTTTCATAGTAATTCTCAGACAAATATTTATCTTGGAAATATCTTTTGAACCACCTCCATGAGACCTTCTTCTCATCAAGGTGCTTGACTTGCTTAAGTTAATCCCACAACATGAATGTCTTTCCTTGCAAGTGATAATTTGCAATTATTGTTTCTACCCCTATTGTCCAACAAAATTTAATAAATATGAGAAACATTAAGATCATACAACTTTTTTTTATTGTAGTAATCGACAATTTCTATTGCTTTCTCTAGACTCTATGACTTTTCCACTTCATATTCAAATATTTTAAAAAATACTTAACTATGATGGGTGATCAAAGACATGCATTTATAAAATTATAAGATACTCATTCAGTCACATACTCATTAACATAAAAAAAAAAAAAACTTATTTTATTTTCTTTCTAATTTTCCAACATTAAAAATTATAGGAATTATCAACCAAATCTATAATGTGTTATTAAATTTTCAGGTCATGAAAATGTAGAAATTAATTAGTTCAATCATATTTATGTTTAAATGAGTAATATTGACTATAAATGTTTTAAAAAACATAAAAGGATTTATGTTGAGTAAAAAAAACATGTGTAAACAGTTTTGGTTACACAGTTTCAAAATTAGACTACTTCAAAGTGAATATATATAAATTAATTAGTTCAATTATATTTATGTTTAAATGAGCAATATTGATTATAAATGTTTTTAAAAACATAAAAAGATTTATGTTGAAGAAAAAAACATGGGTAAACAATTTTGGTTATATAGTTTCAAAACTAGAGTATTTTAAAGTGAATTCATCATTAGAGAAATCCCAATATTAAGGTTGAGATGAGAGTGAATTATGATCTATCAGATGAATAAATAAGAAAACAGGTAGAAATATTATGTGTAAGAAAACACTTAATTATTATAATTTTCTCTTTACAATGTCATCTTTAATGTGTTATTAAATTTTTAGGTCATGAAAATGTACAAAGTAATTAGTTCAATCATATTTATGTTTAAATTAGTAATATTTACTGTAAATGTTTTTAAAAACATAAAAGGATTTATGTTAAGAAAAAAAAAAAGTGTGTAAACAGTTTTGGTTACACAATTTTAAAATTAGACAACTTCAAAGTGAATTCATCGTTAAGGCGATCCTAATATTAAAATTGAAATGAGGGTGAGTTATGATTCACTATATGATGAATAAATAAGAAAACAGGTAGAAATATCTATTTACAAAACTTTTTTCATTATACAATTTGTTAAGATATAAAAAAGGAAAAATAACAGGTGAAAATCTTCACTTTTAAATAATTTAAAAATAAAAATTTTATGTTTCTTCTTCATACATTTATTAAGATTAAAGGGGGAAAATAAACCAAAAAAAAAGTGAGACAATTCACATTTATAAATGTTAAAAAATAAAATGTGGGTATTAATTTGTCATTAATCACTTGCATAATACCAAAAGTTGATAAAAAAACCAAATTGACTATTATTAATTATGTTCTTCCATCTTTGGAAATGTAAATGACAAAATATATTTTACAAAAGTTTATTAAAATCTTTCATAAACCAAGTTATATAATTTTTCTATAGGTACAATAATTAATTAATATTTTTCTCTTGAAATAAGATTTATTTGATAATGAATACTATAATAAATGGTATCGTGACCCGTGCACACATAAGTGGATCAAAGCCCATCCTCATGTCCTTCAACTTTTTTTAAGTCTCCGAGGTGTAGGAGTCGGTGACGAAGTGTGTTGTTAAGCCGGTGACGGAGTGTGTTGTTAAGCCACTTCGAGTTGTTGAAGTTGCGGTTTCTCAAGCTACAGGTTAAAGTCGGTGACGGAGTGTGTTGTTAAGCCACTCCGTGTTGTTAAAGTTGCGGTTTCTCAAGCTACAGGTTAATCGCGTAGCCAATAGATCCCGCACAAATTAACAAACAAAAAAAAGATTTATTTGATAATGTTTAGGATAATTAACTGATAATATTTAGGATGATGAATGCTTTTTTTTCCACTTGAGATTTGTTTTATTTTACAAGATATTAAAAAATAAATTAGTTGTTTTATTTTATTTTTTTATTTCTATATTAAAAAAATGAAGGAAAAGTTTTATAATTTTAATGAATTGATAAGTGTATAAATATTTTGAAATCGAGATTTAATTTGAATATATCTAAAACATCTTAAAAATAAATAAAAATGTTTTTAATTTTCCACCTTTTTAATATCATAAAAATGAATTTTGTTCCATGGACTTTAAAAAATATTACAATACCTTCTTTCCATAACATTATATTTAATATTTTACTACAAAATTTATATAAAAAAATAATTTTCATTTCATAGACTTTCAGAAATTTTACAATACCTTATTTCCATGACACAATATTTAATATTTTACTATGAAAAGAAATGTATAAAACTTATAAATCAAAACACCAAGAAATTATATATATATATATATATATATATATATATATATATATATATAATCCATTTTAACTTATATATAAGTTCTAGTTAAAATGAATACACATTTTTATATATTATTAATTATATCAATGAAATTAGTTCATTTAGAAGTTTGAGAAACAACCACTCACGACAAAATCACAAGTGATCCAGGTCGCCCTAAAAATATTTGACACATTTTATTATATATTAATCCTCCCAAAAAGTTTCAATCGCCCTAAAAGGATTTAACACTTTTTATTATATCTTAATCACATACAATTACATGTTTTGAGTTTTACTTTTTAATTATATAATTTTTTGGTGGAGAATATAAATCACTATTTTTACTTATTTTGCTATTAATTAATTTATTGGTCTTAACTAAACAGATTTTTTTCTATCTAAGTAGGCTGTGTTTTTCCAAGAAAAAAACTTTTTGAAAACGACTCACCCAAAATGAATTGGTCGAATTGGTCTTTTACTGGGTTATATTTTTTTTTTGACAAAAACCACTAAACCCAAAAGGAATTGACCAGGACGATATACCTTGGGTAAATGGTTTCAGAAAACAACAATAGTTTTCTAGCATGAATCTCCATAATTAAATTCCACAAGGTGTAGTGTGCTCCGGTGTATATTTTTAATTATTAACTACACAAGTGGTACTGTGCTCCGATGCATAATTTTAATTATTAACTCGACAAGAGGTAGTGTGCCTAGGTGTATATTTTTAATTATTTATTTAAAAGAATATTTAAAAATAAAATTATAATTATTTTAATAGAAATTTATATTTTAAATGTTACTAATTATTATAGAAAAATATTAAAAAATAATAATATAAAAAATGTTTGTAATTTAGTATAATTATTGATTAATATTGATATTTTTTTTAATATCAAATTATATTTAAAAATAATAATATAAAATAGTTTTAAATTAGTATAAAATTAGTATTATGATTTTGAAAATAAGTGTAAATCAATGCATCTTTGGCTTTGGGATAAGAAGAAATTCATCTTTGAGACTTTAGTCACTTGTGTTATTTATATCGCTGTAATGTTTAGGGTTACTACATCTTTACAGAATTGTGGATAAAGATAGAGTAAATCCAAAATATTATTTAACTTATAATCTTAAAATTAAAGAGAATACACCCTATCATATCCTCATAAAAGAGAATATTTTCCCTATTTTCCCCTCACTGAGAGCATGGCTATGATTAGGTACCAAATATACAAGAACAAGATAAACAATATCGAAGACAAGTGTCTTCCTAAGACTCCAAATTCTAGCCAAAACTACATACAACTCAAGTGGGGTTGGAATAAATATGCCAAGTCTTGGATAAATCATTGGAGAATCAAGGAGGAGGGGGTGGTCACTTGTAAAATAATGATAATAATAAAAAAATTATTACATATAAATTTAAAGAGATACTATGATGGTAAAGTGTTTGAGGATAAGAGAAGATTAACATACTAAAGGATGTGATCAATCCTAATCTAAAAGATGAAAATTGTCTCTCTATTTAAACTGGGATGAAGAAGAAAATCAACTTTGTTAAAATAAGAACAAATTCTCACCATCTCCATAGCTAGAAAAATAGGGAGTTGAACAATTCCTAAAACACCATGGATCGAACTAATTTATCATGTTTGTGACACTCAGAGGGTTGAAGTTGAAAAACACTTTCTCTTAAAGTGTCCTACTTACACCCACCTTAGATCACAATTTCAAAATATTTCTTGAAATGTTGATATTCCTAACATTTGAACTCATCAAAACTGTGGTGATTTATGAATTTAAAAAAAAATCTATTTAAGCACAAAAATACTAAAGAAAACCAAGTAAATATCCTTTATTAAGGTCCAATAGACCAAATTTACTCTCAATGTAAGTTTAACCATCATCACACACACACACACATACACACACACAAAATAGAATATACTGGAACATAATAGAGCACCAAGGACCAACAATGTATATTTTGATTTCACTAATGAATTAACAAATACAAGTTTTTTTCTTGGAAAATAAATAAACACACACACATTGAACTTCTATATCGGTAAACACAGGGAGTCAGGGCACTTCAGAGGATATGGAACAATGTCGTTCTTTAGAAACTTGACATTTTTCTATTTTGTTAGAAAAAGAAAAAAATGGAGGTTAAAGATCCGAGCCCTGAGGCCAGTGGCCAAAATACAAAATATTTTCAAAACTTTTCTAGTCACTCCAAGAACTACAATACTATATGGGAGATTTAGGATTCCATAGGGAACAAAGGTCGCAATTTCTATGAGATGGTAGCTTTGGGGATTGAGCACTTTAGGGAGCTATTCAAAGAATCAGAGCATAATAGGATCAAGAACATCTTAAAGTAGTTATCCGTCTTTCTGAGTCTCATTGAAGAGAAGGATGACAGTGAGTTGTTTAAGGAAGTCACCTTGGATGAGCTTAAGGGGTTATATGTAGCTTTAAAAAGGATAAGAGCTTGAGACTTGATGGATGGAGAACAAATTTTTATAATAATTTCTTTGATATTGTAGGGTCAAATTTGTTTCACGTGCTATAATAATTTGTCAATATGTTAATATGATGCACAGTATAAATGCTACATTCATGGTTGTAATTCCAAAAATGGATCGACCTTCTTCCTTTTATGAATTTGTCCCTATTTCTCTCCATAATTGTTTATAAAAAAATATATGATTAAACCCTTACTCTCTTTATTCATCTCCCCATAACAATTCAAGTTCCTAAAGGGTCAACGTATTCATGAGGAAATCGACTTTTCTCAAGAGCGACTCCACTCTATTAAGGTTCATAAGCGTTCGGTGTCATTTCTGAAGATCGATCTATCAAAAGCATGCGATAGGGTCTCTTCGTTCTATATTTGACTTCTTCTTTTGCATTTTGGGTTTGATCTCCCAATGGTCAAGTGGATTGTGGCATGTGTTACAACAATGTCTTTTGTTGTGTTAATCAATGGTGCATGATCACTCTTTTTAACTCAAAATGAGGATTTTGCCAAGGATGTCCCTTGTCACCACATCTTTTCCTACTTGTATTCGATGGGTTCAGTTGAGTGCTCTATGATGCCAAACCTAAAAATACTTTCAAAGGGATCAAAATGGGAGGACGTGGAAGTATCACATTTATTTTTCATGGATGACATACTTATCTTTTTCTTTTGTGAAATTAATGAAGGTATTCTTCTCAAGGATTTTCTAACAAAGTTCTGTGAAGTAACATGAATAAATATGTTGTGTATTTACTAGATTTGGGGGAGGATAACATGCATCTCATTGCCAATATTTTCAATTTTCCTAACTTTGAGATAGGAGGTGGGATAAAATACCTTCGGTTCATTCTCAAGCCAAATAATTATGGTTTAACAAATCAAAACTGGATTCTTTGTAGAATTGAGCGAAGGATTAATCACTGGTGCAATTGTTGTATTCCTGGTGGAGGAAGATTGGTTCTCATCAAATCGGTTATAGAGGCTATTCTTGTATATTGGCACCCACTCGCTCTCATTCTGAAAGGGATTGTTTGTTGAATTTGTAAGTTATGCTTCTTGATCTGAAAATCCTTAGATGTAAAATTATTCTTTGAACACATACCAAAATCCAACCAGATTTGGATAATGAAAATCATCTTGACTATATGCAAAATATCAAGTGAAAATGCTTACTTATCCATAACTTAATTAATACTAATGAAAAACATGCAGAAGTAAAATGTTGAATCAGAGAGAAATAAGAACAAAGACATGAAAAATGGTACATAAACAATTTGTTAATGGAGTTCACCCCTCCTGGGATACGTCTTTGGTTCCACTTCAAATCAAGAGACCTCTTTATTGATGCTCAAAAATATTCTCTTATATTGACCTTCTAATCTGCTGCTCAAACACACGTGTAATTGTCAAAACCGTCATCCCCATGAAAACCAAAATGATTGACTATATGTAACAACCCTAATTGCTTAAGGTTTATCAAGTATAGTTAATTAAATAATTAATTGTCCTAATGTATATTAGTTAAATAATGATTATTTATTAATAATATTATTTATTTATTGTTTAATATATGTTGATTAATTAATTAACTCATTTAATGTTTGGGTAATGAATTAAAAGTTTAATAATTTTTAATTTATTTAATAGAAAACTTAACGTATGGAGGGATAAGGCATTGAATGGAGGGATACGACATTAAATGGAGGGATAAGGTGGGTGGTATTGAATGAAGGGAGGAGGCAGTGAATGGGAAGGAGGATATGAGGGGGCAGAGGCATTCAGGAGAGGGAATTTTTGAGTTTTGGGGGAAGGAAGCATTATTTTGAGATTAGGGACTGTATTTTATTGTTTTGGAGTTTGGGTGGACTGTTACAGGGGAGCATCGATTGCTGGGAGTTTTGGGCTCGGGGGCCAGGAATCCTCACAGAATCCTGGAGCTAGGGAGTGTTCGACAACACATGTATTCCAACAGAGGACGAACACCTTCAATAACCACTCACATAACCAGATCAAAGATCAACACACCGATGTTTTCACGTGGTAAAACCCCTACGGAGAAACATCCACGGCCCCA
>ML776917.1:142574-173588 GCA_009831015.1 Picea engelmannii | reverse complement strand
TCTATGTCGGGAACATATCATGACCGTCAGATTGCCTAACTACAAATGCATACTAATGCATACTAAAGAAACACACTTTTACCTAACAACATATTAGACCAAGTAGATCTTAACTAACTCCTAAGTGTCTAAATATCCTAACAGGGAGTTGGATAGGCTTTGTTCCTAGTTGGCAGGGAGGAAAGATTCAGTTTTGGGCAGAGTTTGGGTAGAGAAGCTTGGTCAGAGTTTGGGCAAAGAAGCAAGGATAGATGGAGTTTGGAAAATAACATCACTGAGAGGTATTCATGTCATTATAGTTATGAGGGTTCACTATTTTACTGCCTATGTATGTTTTTTTTTATATATGATTTGTATTTCATGTGCTCGATTATAATTTTCTGAACCATGAATGGTTAGTTCATTAGCTTGTTGAATATAGAACCATAAAAGAAGTTATAAATATCAATGTTATGAATTAATTAATTTATTAAGTTTTAGCTTCTCTTAGCTAGGATCTTACACATGGTATCAGAGCTTCAATTTGAAGCAATGGAGCCTTAAGGGCCTACCTACAACTAATGAATTTTCTTTTTTTAGAACCAACACCTGTTTACCTGCGAACCTGTAAAAAAAAAAATCCTGTAAGAAACCTCATAAAAGATAGATGAGCTTTTCAAACAAGATTTATGAGCTTTTCATAAATAGAGATTGTTCTGCAATATTGAGCTTCATGACTGATTGTTGTTTTGTGTGATGTATTAAAATTACTACCAAGAAGGATTTCTCCAAGGCACCATAGTGGATCCCATTCTATTTCCATAGTGGATCCCATTCTATTTGTTTCCACTTGAGTTTTGGAACAGGGAGATTCTCAAAGACATTAGAAACACACATGAGATATCCATCGAATTCTTTGAAATAACTAAAGTGAAAAATGCACCACATATGCATGGATCTGAGCCCTCATGAATCTTTCTAAACCATTACCAGAATCCATAATGTTTGAATACCGGGATGAAGAATGGATTGAAACCTTTGACTACAAGCAAATCCCCTTTCAATGTCAAACATGCCATGAGCACAAACATCCAATGAGAGACTACCCAATGAATGAACAAGCTTGCTAGGAGGATCATGTTGATCTTGGGTTCTAAAAAGTAAAAACCAAATCTAAGGGGTCGAGGGACAAATGGGAAAGAAGGATGGGAACTAAGGAACTAAAATCTAAGGCCACAAACCAAAGCCCATTGCCATTATTGAGAAAATAAAACATGAGCAACAGTAAGAGAGACAAACATGCAAGGAGAAACACCTGAGAAGAGAAGAAACAATCAGCAGAGAACATTTGTGCAAACTTGCAACGTATGAGGCAAAAATGAGAAGTAGAAAATACAACACAGAATGCAAAAAATAGAGACCCAAAACACGAAATCAAGAAAGTGATTTGTAGAACTTAAACCATAGAATAAATCCAACACACAGAAGAACACATGAGTGTTGAGAGGAGCCAGAAATGTGTGCTCAGTACAAATAGAGAATCGATAGACTGCACAAACTCATAAGCAACCAGCCATAAACACGCACAGACAGCGAGAAGGAACCCACGTGAAGAAACAATGAGTAACCAATGGAAAAATCCTTCACAAATTGAGAAGAAGAAATGCACAAGATTCACACAAAAATTGCCTCAGATATGGGCTCCAAACCTCATAAGCACAAAGATTCACCTTGGATTAACGACTTTCACACAAGATTTGTCACAGATGTAGCACCATACCTAGGTTCACGCTATAATAAACTTTCTCTCTGAATTCAACACAAGATTCGTTCAAGTTATAGAACCAACCTCACAATAAGCTCTCTCTTCAAATTTCAATGGAAAGAAGCTAGCTCTGAGCTATTTTTTTTTCTTTTTTAATTGAAAAATCGACCACTTACATGTTTCATACCAGATAAATGAAAAGCCCAATGATTTCCTTCGCTTGAATAACAGATTCGCTCAGAGGCCTCTCTAATGAGGTACTCGACCAAAGACATGGATGGAACCCTATCCCGCCTTGAGATGCTTCTGTGCTCGGCTCCACCCTATCCCGCCGAGGTGCCTGACCAAGGGACATAATAGGTGCACTACGCATCCACAAGCCTAGCGGAAAGCATCTTGAGGAGAGGCCTAACACCAACACGCCAAAGGACCATGGAGTCCATCGAGAACGGGGTTCGAACCCTGGACCTCCGTGCACAGGTGCAAAACTTGGGCATACAACAAATACAAAAAAAAAAATGCAGGCGAAAAATAGAAGAACAAATACAAAACAAAAACCCGTAGGCCTTTGCCAAGCCACAAGGGAGGATCCTGTGGCCATTACCATAACTCCACCTCAGTAGTAGAGAGGGAGAAGCCCAGGGCGCATTTTCATAATGAGATAAGCGGCAATGATGGAGCGTTAGGGTTGAGGATAGTTTATGGTTTGAATAGAGAGGCGTGTAGGGTTGGGAATGAGCATGGATTTTGGAGGGGCACATGGGCCTCATGCGAGGACCCACTGTCCACGATAAAATTGTTTTTTTCTATTGTTATTATTATTTTTTTATTTTATATATATATATATATATATATATATATAGTATTATCACCTATTATTTTATACATTTTTTTTGGGTAAAATTTTAAATGTTTTATAATTTAATTTATAGTTGAATAAAATGTGATAATTGGATTATAAATTAAATTATTTATAGTTTAATTCATAATTAAATTATTATAGTCTAAATTTGAATATAATTTAATTTATAGTGAATAAAATTTAATAATTTAAATATAATTTAAATTTATGTTGCCCTTAAATTATATTTAAAAGCTAATAATTTAAATTTAAGTTGCCCTTAAATTATATTTAAATTATTATGTGTTAAAACATAATAATGTTAAAACCTAGTTAATTAATAATGTTCTTAAAACATGATTAATATTATTATGTTTTAATATTTAAATTTATGATTCATGCTTAAATTTGAAACTAGTTAAAGCGACTAATTAAATTGTTTTTAGTGAAAAGTTAAGGACTTAGGCCGAGATAAGTAGGGAAGGTGGGGGGGCTTCATGCGCACTAGGCTGGTAAGTTAGAGAAATTAGTGAGTATGGTGAAAAGCTAGCGTAGCTACCAAGCGAGGGAGTCGGTAGTTTTCTTAGGCAGTGACACCAAGCTTAGATGCTTAACCCTAACCTAGCCACCTCCCCTAAAGAGAGTAACGTCTTTTTACAGACAAGTAAAAAAAAACTTACGCCTAACCCTATTTTCTAGTTTCAGTTGCACAAATGTGAAATGTCCTTGAACTCACCCTGAAAACTTTGGTTGATGCAGGTTAAATTACAGGATGGTTAGGACTCGAGAAAATCGAGGTAGAGGGGCATCATTGCAGGGACTGCCAGTGCCACCACCACCATCGCTTGAACTAGCTCTCATACTATGCTCTTTGGAGGCTATAAATGAGACTTTAAAGGGGCGTCAACCAAAAGGGATTGAAGTGGACCCCCTACCATCTGGAAAGGGTAATCCAGAAGCATTGAGGGATTCAGGGGGAGGACCTCCACCCGAAGACATCACTAGAGAATTGCATAAGATCAAACTTCCAAAGTTTGTCAGGGGTCGTGCTAGTGAACGTGAAGAAGCATGGTTGGAAGGCATGACAAGGTGTTTTTCCTTAAGATACTATGCATCCACTTCAAAGGTGAAGATAACGATTTTTCAGTTAAGAGACAGTGCCTTGAACTGATGGGGAAACTTGGAAAGGCAACTGCATCTTACCCCGGACACCGTATCTTGGGAACGTTTCGAGGAGAGGTTCCAAAGGAAATATCTACCAGCTTACTATGAGGAACAACAGGTGGGATCATTTCATGCTCTAGTATAGGGAAACAAGACTGTAGAAGAATATGAGATTAGGTTTATGGAATTTTCAAATATGTTTCATACATGGATAATGACCAACGACATGCAGAACACTTTGTCTATGGGTTAACCCCTAAGATAAGGGCTATGGTGTGGATGTGGAAACCGTCTTCAGTAGCAGAATTTGTGGAAAATGCACGTTATGTGGAGGAACACATGAACTTAACTGGAGGTAGGAGACCGACCTTTCCGCATCGTCCTGGATTCGTGGGGAAGGCCCCTAGGACATTTCCCAGGGGAGGGGGTTCAAGGCCACTTCCATATGGTAATAGAGACGCACCAAGGATAGTAGCTGTAGGGATTTCAATGGAAGTAAGTGCAACATCTCATTCATCACCAATGACGCAGGTAGGTCCACGACCATCTCAGGGAGCAACTAGTAGGGGTAGGGGTTCCAGGGGAAGGAACTCATTTCAGAGACAGTCACAGAACAGTGCGTAGGTTCAAAATCGTGTTACCTATTGGGGATGTGGAGGACCCCATTACCAGCGTGACTACCCATAGTTACAATCATGATTTATGCATAGAGAAGGAAAGGCCCCGATGGGAAGAGCAAGTAGCAGCCACCAGATTTACGTAGCGGTTAACAATTGTCAGGCAGAACATTAATCCACGGTGGTGGAGTCATCAAGTACGCTAAATCATATCAATGTAAAGATTTTATTTGATTCTGGTGCTACAGATAGTTTCATTTCACTATCTGCATTAGAAAAGAGTGGGTTGGCAGCCTACAAGCACGATGACTTTAAACAAGTCGAGATGGCTTCGTGGGAAAAACAAGCGGTAGGACCTAGCATCAATAATTGTATAGTAGACCTGGGAGTGTGCACTACCAGGTTGAAGGTATACGTCACTGCTCTCGGGACATATGATCTAATCATTGGAATGGATTGGTTAGAAGCCCATCGAGCTATGGTAGATTGTTTCGCAAAAAGGGTGCTTTGTGTTGATGACGAAGGAAGACCAATAAATATCCAGGGTGTATGGAGAAAGGTTTCATTACGCTTTATCTCAACTATGAAGGTTAAGCGATGCTTGAGGACAGGGTGTCGACTATATGTAGTGGAAGCAGTGAATGAAAGGAAGGGACCCTCCTTGGATCAGTACCCGGTTTTGTCATAATTTAAGGATGTTTTTCCAAATGAGTTACCAAGGTTACCTCCTGAGAGGGAGCTTGATTTTACTATTGAGCTAAAACCTGGTGCAGAACCAATTTCCAAGACTCTGTATCGGATGAAAGCGCCAGAACTTTGTGAGTTGAAAATGAAATTGAAAGAACTACTGGACTTAGGGATAATAAGGCCTAGTATCTCACCTTGGGGTGCACCAGTAATTTTTGTAAAGAAGAAAGATGGTTCCTTATGATTGTGTATATATTACAGGGACTTGAACCATGCTACAGTGAAAAATAGGTACCCAATGTCATGAATAGATTACCTCTTTGATCAGATGAAAGGACCAGCGGTATTCTCAAAAATTGATTTGCGATCAGGATATCACTAGTTAAGGATTAAGGAAGGCGATATTCCTAAAACTACCTTTCGAACTCGATTTGGACATTACGATTTCATCGTAGTACCTTTCAGATTGACCAATGCACCATCAATATTCATGAGACTCATGAACAAAGTATTCTGTAAGTACTTAGACCATTTTGTACAAGTCTTTATAGATGACATCCTCATCTATTCCAAGAATGAAAGAGAGCATGAGGAACACTTACGAGTGGTGTTGTCCTGCCTTAGAGAGAACAAATTGTATGGGAAGTTGTCGAAGTGTTCCTTCTTCTAGAAAGAAATCCACTATTTAGGTCATATCATTTCCGGTGAAGGAATCTCTGTGGACCTAGAAAAGGTAAAGGCCATTATGGAATGGCTAGTGACGAAAAATGCCCATGAGCTAAGAAGCTTCATGGGGCTAGCCTGTTATTATCAGAGATTTGTGGAGGGGTTTTCTAAAATATTGAAACTCATAACCACTTTGCAGTGCAAGGCGGTCAGGTATGACTGGACAAAAGAATGTGATAGTGCATTCATCGAGCTTAAGAGGTTACTAACTAGTGTGCCAATTCTACGAGTGTTGAATATGGAAAAGGAATTCACAGTTTACACGGATGCCTCAAAGAAAGGGTTGGGGTCCATGCTAATACAAGATGGAGGAGTGATATCTTATGCGTCAAGGAAGTTGAAGAAACATGAAGATATTTACGCTACTCATGATTTAGAGTTGGCAGTTGTAATGCTAGCTCTGAAACTTTGGAGGCACTATCTTGTGGGGCGAAACTTTGAGCTCAAAATGGACCATCAAAGTTTAAAACATCTCTTCACTCAAAGGGATCTGAATGCTAGGAAAAGGCGATGGAGTGAGTTTATGAGTTAGTACGATTTTGGTATTTCATACATCAAGGGAAAAGAAAATGTGGTCGCAGATGCCTTGAGTAGGAGACCACGTGTCTTCTCCTTGGTACCCTTAAAGGTCAATCTGAGGGAACGTGTGTTGACACAACTCTAAGGAGACAATTGGTATTTAAAGGTTACTTCAAACCTCTAGAGTGGGAGGCAATTAGATCCAAAGTATGAAGGATATAGTCTGGAAGTAGACAAACTATTGAGATATCGGGGAAGGATGTACATCCCTGAAGATGGGGATATTCGAAGCATCATACTGAAGGAATCTGATAGAGAACTTTATTGTGCGCATCCAGGGGTGAAGAAAATGTATGCAGACATGAGGAAGCTCTTCTTCTGGGTAGGCATGAAGTGCAACGTAGTCCATTTCGTCGCCAAGTGCCTAGAGTGTCAACAAGTGAAAGCCAACCACCACCACCCGACAAGCCTCCTACAAACACATGATGTTCCTATGTTCAAGTGGGAAGTCATCTCTATGGATTTTGTTGTAGGGTTTCCACTCACATCTCATAGACACAATGTCATTCTTGTGATAGTTGATATTTTAACCAAGAGTGCTCATTTTATTCCGGTTATAGACACTTACAATGTCACTGATGTGGCACGCATGTTTGTAAGTGGGGTCATCCGTTTGCATGGGATACCTAAGAAGATCATTTCAGATAGGGACTCAAGATTCACTTCTAGGTTTTGGACAAGTTTGCAGTCAGCGGCGGGGACTCAGTTGAACTTAAGCACATCTTATCATCCTAAAACAGATGGGAAAACTGAGAGAGTAAATCAAGTCATGGAAGACATGCTTAGGATGTATGTCATGGATAATAAAACCCATTGGGAGAAGCACCTACCTTTGGTAGAGTTTCCCTACAATAATAGTTTTCATAGCTCCATCAGAATGCCACCCTACGAAGCTCTGTATGGAAGGCCATGCAGAACACCATTGAGTTGGGAAATATTCGAAGACCGAGTAACAATAGGGCCATAATTGATTCAAGAGATGGAGGAACAGGTGATTTAGATTAGGCAGAGACTAAAGGAAGCATAGGATAGGTAGAAAAGTTATGCGGATGCACACAGGACCGACTGAAGTTATAAAGTGGGAGACCAAGTTTTCATTCATATCAGGCCTAATAAGAGTACCATACAGTTTGGGAAGGGGACAAAGTTTTCACCTCGATTTATAGGACCGTTCAAAATTCAAGAGAAAATTGGACCCATTGCCTATCGTCTCGTACTGCCACCCCACCCGCATAAAACTCATAATGTTTTTCATGTATCTGTTTTACGTCATTATGTTGTTGATGAATCACATAAACTAAATTGGAAGGAACTGTAGGTATCAGATGTGGGAACCCTCACGGTAGAACCATTACACATATTGGATCATAGAGTCTGACATCTCAGGAACCGTCTGGTAGACCAAGTTAAGGTCTAGTGGTACAATTATAGTCCAGGATCTGCTACTTGGAAAGATGCTGAGACACTACGATCAGATTATCCCTCACTTTTTTGACCACCTCGAGAATATGTTTCTCAAAGGTTGGGTGTATGTAACACCACCTTTTGACTTAGACAACCATGATTACCTGAGGTCTACACACCTTTATTTTCTATTCACAAGTGAAACTATTAAATAATACACTTGAACTTTTAAGACGTATGAACCTTTATAAATGTTTAAATGTTATTGATGATGATGGATATGATGCGATCTACTATGCGAATGTAAATTCTATGAAGGTTTAAATGTTATTGATGATGATGGATATGATGCGATCTACTATGTGAATGTAAATTCTATGAATGTTTAAATGTTATTGATAATGATGGATATGATGCGATATATTTTGTGAATGAGAATCCTATGAGGGTTTAAATGCTATTTGAATGATGTTGGAAATCATGCAAACTATTATGTAAATGATAATTATATGAATGGGTAACATTAATTGAATTATGGGATATTATGAGATCTATTCTAACTTGAAAAATTTGATGTCAAAGTTGTTGGTACAGGGATACCGAATTGAGATCATAGTTGTATGTAATTACATGATATTAATGC
Source organism: Picea engelmannii (assembly GCA_009831015.1). Classification (NCBI taxonomy): domain Eukaryota; kingdom Viridiplantae; phylum Streptophyta; class Pinopsida; order Pinales; family Pinaceae; genus Picea; species Picea engelmannii. The sequence goes on along the minus strand of ML776917.1, from coordinate 165,183 downwards.
ATAGATATGTATGAGTTTGTGTTACAGACTAATCTGCAGGTTATGGGCTATGAAATAGCCAAGGGATGATGATAATGAAAGTGGATGTCATGACCACTGACCGAGAAACAATATGGTATGAATCTTTGTATGTGAAATTATATTGGTTTGGATGCATTTCTATGATATGTGCACCAGTGCCGGATTTCAGGTGGTGAGACTGCCCAAAACTAAATAGATGATGAAAAAACTCCTAGCAACACGGTGCCACTGTATATTCCATTGTAGGGTGTGGACCCTAGTCATGATTAGGAGGGGTGGAGGATCCTTAGAAACCTGAAGTCATGGGAGGACGGTGTTAGCTCATGCTCCCCTAGATGTGTGATGATGACTTTCAGTTGCCTGCTGGGGAAGCTTGGTCAAGATAGTGACACTTTCGCTTACGGGTTCTATTTGGAGTTAGGTCAATATAGTTGACGCTCCAAGATAGTCTAGCAGAGGAAGGATAGGAATGGAAGCTGGATGTAAGTTAGGGAGGAAGTATGAGTAGAAATAGTTGAGAGTGTATGGAGATTTGTCTTATGGTGGAATTTATTGTTTTTCCTTCTGAAAAGAAAATGGATATATATGAATATTCATAGTTTTGTAACTAAACTACAATTGTCTAAATAACATTGTTGAGCTAGATAATTGTAATTAAAGGATTTCGCAAACATTTGATTGGTTTCTTGTCTTTTATAAAATGAATAGTCTTGTTGAATGGATTGGATGCATATGGAAATTACTATAGAGATGATAGTTATTGATATTAGTACATGAATGAGACTTGTATGTACTATCTACACATGCATTTCTTGCACATCTACACTAATATGTATGAGTTTTCTTGGCTTACTTACTAATAATGTCGGTTATTTGTTATGAATGTGTGAACCATGTTTCTTTTCCCTTGTATCATAAAATACTTTAACTTCGGGACGAAGTTTCCTGAATGGTGGGTGTATGTAACAACCCTAGTTAAATAATTGCTTAAGGTTTATCAAGTATAATTAATTAAATAATTAATTGTCCTAATTTATATTAGTTAAATAATGATTATTTATTAATAATATTAATTATGTATTTATTGTTTAATATATGTTGATTAATTAATTAATTAACTCATTTAATGTTTGGGTAACCAATTAAAAGTTTAATAATTTTTAATTTATTTAATAGAAAAATTAACGTATGGAGGGATAAGGTGGGTGGCATTGAATGAAGGGAGGAGGCGGTGAATGGGAAGGAGGATATGAGGGGGCAAAGGCATTCAGGAGAGGGAATTTTTGAGTTTTTGGGGAAGGAAGCATTATTCTGAGATTAGGGACTATATTTTATTGGTTTGGAGTTTCAGTGGAATGTTACAGGAGAGCATCGGTTGTTGGGAGTTTTGGGCTCGGGGGCCAAGAATCCTTATGGAATCCTGGAGCTAGGGAGCTGGATAGGCTCTGTTCCTAGCTGTCAGGGAGGAAAGATTCGGTTTTGGGCAGAGTTTGGGCAGAGAATCTTGGTCGGAGTTTGGGCAGAGCAATGAGGACAGACGAAGTTTGGAAAATAGCATCACTGAGAGGTATTTATGTCATTATAGTTATGAGGGTTCACTATTTTACTGGTTGTGTGTGTTTTTTTTTTTATATATGATATGTATTCCATGTGCTCGATTATAATTTATTAAGTTTTAGCTTCTCTTAGCTAGGATCTTACACTATAAACACTATATATATATATATATAAAACAAATTTTTGGGAGGTTATAACAAATTTTAATATGTTTATTGGTTATATGGAACTCAGATAAATCATGGGTCGGGGGCTTTATCTCTCAACACTTTTCCCTCTAAATAAACCTTTACCAAATCTTAAATATATTTCATGCCATAGTAATGTTAAGTATCATGGGTCTGGCTCAATGGAGGTCACGGGTTTCACCCCCGTCAACCCCTATATTTTTGTTAAACCAAGTCATATAAGGCCAATGGGGGAACGCCACATGGTAGTCTCTCATTGGTCCACTTGTATTGTACCCTGTACGATCCATGCCACATGTCAAAACCCGATTGGTCCATGTAAGTGCCACATCATCTATACAACCCTCCAAACTCATCTTTCTATTGGCCATGTGTCACGTTGTGAGGTTTCCTTGTTAGAACCATATGTTCTAGACAGATGTGCCAGGTGTAACCCTTCCAATGGTGAAATGTGTCACCTTCTTTGACTTTTTCCTAGTTTGACCAAAACTTTGACCAAACATAACTTATTTATACGAACTTCGTTTGAGGCAATTTTTACACTGTTGGAAGATATCACCGAGATCTACACAATTAAGTCATTATCAAGAGAATTTGAGAATACCAAATTTTGAGCATTTTGGATCCTCTTGGATCACTCTTGAGAATTCTGGATCTTCCTGTATCACTTAAAATTCTTATGAAAGGGGCACTCATAATATCAAGGATATCACCTGGCTAGATGGAAGAGTATATCCTTGTTGAATATTTTGGGTGGTTGGGTGTTAAAATATGTCATGGCCTTCTTCGATCATTGGCCGTAAAATCCCTCTAGGTATTCTTATCTAGGGATAGTCTCTAGAGATGTATATTGGTGGATAAATATATTTCCCCAGAATCAATCTTAGATTGAATTAGGAAACAAAAAAAACCCACAATCAATGTTTCAAATTAATGGAGGGCCATGACATTGGATTTTCCCATTATTTGTTGATTTCTTGCGTGGAAGGTAGGCCTTTTATCTCAAGTTAAAATAGGTTTAGATGCTATTGTGGGTTTTCGGGATCACATTTTTATTCTCTAGGATATTATTGTATCCCTTCGAGAGTTTGGGTCATGGTGTTGAAGTTTTAATTATACATCTAGAAGTTACGATTATTCTTTATTATAATAATAATTTAGCACATTAGTTGCATAAATAAGATCACTAAAAGAGAGGAAATCATAGAAACAATAGAGACACACAAATTGTATTGGGAAGCCCTTATGGGGAGAAAACCCAACAAAAATTCCTCAATATAGATAGACTGAACACTGAACAAAACATCCTTCTCTACTCCTTCACTAGGAAGAGTAGCATGCCACTTAACTAAGAAATACCAAGAGATATACCACAACCCTCCTTGACGTCACCCCCAGTTGCAATAGCAGTTCCTCCAAGACTTGCATAGTTCTTCATAGCTGAAGAGCTAGTGTGGTGAGTGTGTTCAAATGAGACACCATCCACACATATAAATACAAGTTTTGAGGTGGCGCAAGGGTTGTGACTCTTCATTTGGTGGAGTCGAATTCTCCTAGAAGTGGCTAAAACCACTTTACAATTACTAGGGGTCGACTTTACAAATACCACCATACAAATACATGTTTACCAATCCACAAAAGGGGATTTTATATTATACAAGACCCGACTTGATCAATCAACAAAAGGGGATTTGATCTATACAATAATGAATCAAATATAAGTACAATATTCTTCGAAGTTACAATAATTCAATACTCCCCCTTAAGGAGAAGGGTATTCTAATAACAACATTAATAAAAAATGATTGGACTCAATACATAATCAAGAGGAGGGGAGGTCTTCATCAGCATCAGGAACACTGTCAATCATATCTATAGATCATTGAAAGTTTTTCTCATCATCATCATCAGTAGAAACTGAAAATCATCATCATCTACATCACACAGATGGAGTAACATCATCATCATCAACATGAAGTTGGAACATCAATCATCAATAAAACAAATCTAGAACAAAAAAATCAACAAAACGAAGCTGGAAAATCAACATCAATAGCACAAAGATGGAACAATATCATAAACAACACGAAACTGGAACAACAACATCATCAACAACCCGAAGCTAGAACATCAAAAACTATATGTGGGAATATAATGAGGCAGATGCATCAAGAAAAACATCTGTGGTACTCTGATAGATTGTCCTTACTAGATCTTCGAGATCGTCCCAGGAATCATAAGATTCCCTAGGATATAAAATCCTAACAAGCTACCACGTGGTATTCTAATAGACAGTCCTTACCAGACCTTCAGGATTTTCCTAGGAATCATAAGATTCCCTAGGATGTAAAGTACTAATTGAGCTACCACTACTGACCATAGCTAGAATATACATGCACATGTACTCTGACAAACCATCCTTATCGGACCTTCGAGATCTTCCTAGGGATTATCAATCCCCTAGGATATAAAATCCTAACTGAGCTACCCGTTGTTGATTGGGATACCATAGTATCATCAACATCACTCTTGCTTTCAAGGGAGGTCCTTTCGGATAACACCAAGCTTGTCTCATAAGTACTCAAACTTCAAATGAGATAGAGGCTTAGTCGACACATTTGCAACCTGATCATTTGTGCCAACATATTGGATCTTCACATCTCCCTTATGTACCAAGTCATAGATGTAGTGGTATCAGATATCAATGTTCTTCATCTTATCATGTAATAATGGGTTCTCTGTCATCTTTATGCAACTCTATTTATCACAAAAAATCACGGTAGCATCCATCTCTAGGTCAAATAGACCTGTCAAAAACTTCCTAATCCATATGGATTCACAACTGGTGGAGCATGCTGAAATGTACTCCACTTATGTCGTACTGAGAGAAATACTATATTGGTTCCTTGTTTTCCATGAATTCATGGATGACCCCAAACTGAAACAACATCCTGAAGTGCTTTTTCTTTATGAATCACTTCCATCCCAATCTAAATCAATATAGCCATAAAATATGAAGTCACAATCTCCAGTAAAACAAAGGCCATAGTCCAACGTAATTTGCAGCTAGAAGGTGAAAATGTCTGGTATCCACCAGATACTGACTCAAGGTGTTCAAAGAAAATCATATAACTGGTTTGGTATTCGTCAAATACATCAAAAAATCAATTTCTATATAGAGTAACATCAACTATTTTTGACAAAGTATTAGCCAATAACTTCAGATTCGTCTCCATAGGAGTGGACATGGTTTTATAGTCCATCATGTTGAATATCTTTAGAATTTCTGTAGCATACTTTACTTGATTAAGGAAAATATATTTTGGGATCTTCCATACTTCAAGACCTAAGAAATAGTGCATCAGGCCTGGATCCTTCATTTCAAATTCAGTGTCAATCTTCTTCTTACAATCTATGATGAAATTTTCTTCATCGATCAAGAATAAGTCATCCAAATATAGCAACAATATAACTTGTCCATCATTCTCAATATTGAAGTAAAGGTTGGGATCATATTTACTCTTGGTAAAGCCCAAGCTCATCAAAAAACTATCAATCCTGCCATACGAAGCTCTTGGATCTTGCTTCAACTTGCAGACATGAGTCTTCCTGTCTTGTACTTCAAAACCAAATTTTTCACATCACATTGTACCAACATGGTACACCTTCTCACCTACAACTCAATCTGCATAATCATGTGTTGGTTTTATGTGCTTTCTGTAAAGAACTATTTGTCTCATTGCCCAAGAGTATTTCCTCTATTTTTTTTTGCAACTGTTCCTTTTGGAACCGAGACTTTGCACCTACAACTATTATTTCTGAAGCTAAGAATGACTGCTCTATTCTCAGTGTTGTTGTTGAACTCTGATATTATCTCCTCTATTCTATCATGGAAATAACTTCATTTGAGACTGAGATTGGATGATACTGAAGGTAGATTTTCTTCTTTCATGGAAGAAAATCAAACAAAAATATAGGGACTTATCCCTTTTAATCTCATACTATATCAGAATCATGGTTGTTTTGGTTGTCTTCACAAGCACTGGAACAATTTCTTCAATTACTAGAGCAAGTGTCTCTCCATAGTCTTCTCCCTCTTTGGGAGAATCCTCTTGGAAATTACCACTGACTTCCCTTATGGTCTCAAGGAAAAAACGGTATCCCAGTCCTCCTGACTAGATTCCTCCTCTATTAGTGAAACAAAGGAATCTTCCCAAGAGATTTCACATCTTCTAGAAGTCTTTGAAGCTACAATTTAGTATTCTCAAATCATGGCATATGTCTATCGGTCCTGGAAGACATCCCTTTTTCCCATTTAATCCTCTCTGAGATTAGGCTCACTCTTGAGTATTCATACTCCCTCTGAATCTTGACTCCCTCTCAGTCTATATAATCCTCAGAGCCATCTACTCCCTCTGATATGGCTCATCAATGTTATATGGCTTTGCATCCTGCAAAGTGTCATGGGACCATGCTAGTCTCTTCCTAGTTACTGCATTGATTCTGGGTAGGCCCTTTTGGCCTTATTAACTCTTTCTGATGATCTGAATAGTGATCAACTACACTAGAGGGATTTGTTTTGTCACATTTGGAGAATTCTACTCCTCATGATCTGTTTCCATATGAGATGCTCTGTATCTAGAAAAATTAGCTTCTTATTCTTATTATTCTTTAGTACATGGATGTATATGGTCATGTATACAACTTGGATAGTTTGATCCATGTCTCATCTAATATATTTCCTCCTTCAACCATCACTATAGATCCCTCAGGGTTATTACTTGTGACTTTCCTAGAGCAAGAACAATAAGGGAGAAACAATAGGCATGAATAATACTCTTTATAATAATAATAGAACGAATAGTGAAAACAATCATCATAGTATCTCCTTCAGATCTATCACTTGTGACCTCCCTGAAACAAGGGCCAAAAGTAAGAAATACAATAATAAGAAATGAGAGAAACACTCTTCTAGTGTTGTGATCAATCATTCCTCCATGGTAACCTGGAAACGAAATAAGAAGTTTCCCCTAGAGGAGATGTTAGTTATATCTGGTAAATGATTACAATAAGAATTTATCTCAATAATGCTCACATGCTACCAAGTATAAAAATTCTTAAATATTTCTATCAAGACTATAGTGTTTACTTGTAATGAGGCAGTTATCAAACTTGACATGTGCAAATTTTAATCTTATCAACTTAATCAATCAAACCTGGAACCTAGATTCATGTCCTCAAGAATGAGTATGTTACTTTTCTTACGATTCTCCTTCACTCAAGATGACAAGTATTTTCTTCAACATGTCCTCTATACTAAGATACTATGCTTTCTTGACATAAAACTAGGTTAGAGAATAAACTCTATAATCTCAACTTTAATCAATCTAATACTTTAACATTAATTTTGACCAATGATTAGTATGATAGTCATAACTTCAATAGATCAAAATACAACCTAGATATTCATAATATTACAATAATGTCATAACAAGTAGAGGCCTATGAAAGTAATCAAACCTAGGGTGCATAGCTCCTCTGAATGTGCTATATTTGAGATCCCTCTGAATATATGATTGTTGTTTAGAAAAAATATCCTTTCTCTTGCAAATACCCTTTAAAATAATGATACAGTTTAAACATATGTAAGTACATACCTATGACACTATCGACAGGTAGTGGCACCATCCGACAGTAGTAGAAATCAATAAAGAACCTTTAAAACTTCAAAGGTTCTTCAACTTGTAACTTAAAGTTAGTTGGAGATTTTCTAGGGCAAGGCACACTAGGAAAATAAAAATTAGTCCCAACACTTCACAAAAGATTTCGCTGCAACTGGTACTGCAGTTGGTGCTGGCACTAAAACTGGTGTTGCAACTGGCATGAAGGAACTGGCACGAAGGAACTGGAACTACTACTGCAATTGCAACTGGTACTTGAACTGCAACTACAACTGCAAGTACAATTGCAACTGCAAGTACAACTGCAACTGCAACTAGCACTTCAACTGCAACTTAGGATTTTATGAGGAAACCCTAATTTTTCAAACTTCAAATATCAGAATTTTGATCTAGGGACTAGATGCTCCCTTCTAGGGAGAGCTCCTAGATGTGGTTACTTCCCCCAACATACTCCTTAAATAGGGAAAACCCCACACTTAGGGTTTATGCAGAAACCCTAATTTTGCAGCAGTTGTAATACTAAAAACTGGATTTTGGAAAGGGTGCGCTAAGGCTTGTCTCTACTTATAAGCTATAAGTTGGTCTCTTTTAGGCCTGCTCTGACACCACATTGAAGTTTTACTTATAAAGATAACAATTACGATTCTTCTTTATTATTATAATAATTTAGCACATTAGATGCATAAATAAGATCATTGAAAGAGAGGCAATCACAGAAACAATAGAGACACACAAATTATCCTGGGAAACCCTCACGGGGGAGAAAACCTAGCAAAAACTTCCTCAGTATAGATAGACCAAATACTGAAAAGAAGATCCTCCTCTACTCCTTCACTAGGAAGAGTAGCTCACCACTTAACCGAGAAATACCAAGAGATAGATCAAAACCCTCCTTTTCATCACCCCTGGTTGCAACAACAGTTCCTCCAAGACTTGCACACTTCTTCATAGCTTCAGAGCTAGTGTGGTGATTATGTTCAAATGAGACACCATCCTTACATATAAATACAAGTTGTGAGGTGGCACAAGAGTTGTGACTCTTCACTTGGTGGCACTGACTTCTCCTAGAAGTGGCTAAAACCACTTTACAATTACTAGGGGCCGACTTTACAAATACCACCATAAAAATACATGTTGAACAATTCACAAAAGGGGATTTGATCTTATAAAATATCCAACTTGATCAATCAACAAAAGGGGATTTGATCTATACAATAATCACTCAAATATAAGTAGAATATTCTTTGAAGTTACAATAATTTAACATGTGGAACTTGAATAATATTGGAAATGATGAGGTGACTACTATTTGGAAACAAGAATGGTTATCAAATAAATATTTGGGATTGGATGCACATTGGTATCATCCTCGAAACCTATTTATCTTAGAGTTGAAAAAGGCTTGAGTCCACATTTCTAGGGTCGAGGAGGAATTGGTTTGGTACTACTTTAATTCGGGTGGAAAGCATTCTACCAATCTGGAATATAAGGTTATGATTATGAAGGGTGAGGTCAACACCCTTTGGTGGTATAAAACATAAGGTAAATGGGTTATTGTTCTTTTGTCTTGTGTTAAAGGAAATGGTCTTGACATGGAACCGATTATAGTATCGAGGTAAACAAGGACCTGGTTATTGTTTTGCAAGAAAGAGGGGGAATTGAAAAATCATCTTTCAAGAACTTCTATTTCTCTCTCCAGGTCTGGAAGGAGGTCGAAAGTTAGTTGCTCCTACCTCCCCTATGGGATAAACATACATTTCCTGATTGTTTCAAGGATTGTTTTCTAGTCCTATTACTGAAGTTTTTTCGAGCTCTCCCAATTCTTATTTCTTAGGGTTTGTGGATAGCGATGAATGCTAACATATTCAAGGAAAAATGGGTTCCCACTTTTAAAATATCGCAACAATGTATGGTGTTGCTTCCTTTATACAAAGGTTCCACTCTTCATAAGTAAGGATGATCAATAGGGTCTCTTTACATTAACAAGAAACATATCGATGGGTTCTTTTATGGTACTTGTGAGGGCGTGAGTATAGCTTTTAGAATTGGATTCTATCTTCATCTCTCAAAAAGGGAATTATATTTTGGGAAAGGCCAATATGAGGAATGTAACTAAAAATTTAGGGGATTTTAATGTTCTCTTTTATTTTATTAAATGTGTGACTGAAAGGAATGTGGAAGAAATTCAATTTTATGGTGACTCAAAATAGTGTATTGATTGGATGATGAGAACTATTCATATTGATAACTTGGATATTTTACAAATGGACCAACAATTAAAATCCTTTTCAAGACTAGTTAGAACAATCAAGTATAAGTATATCTACTGAGAGCACAACACTTAGGAATATTCTCTTTAAAAAGAATATTTATACCTTGTTAGGAATCATATTTTCCTGGAGGAATTCTCAACTGGAGTCTCTTTCTCCAAGAGAGAAGGCCCTTTTTTCTATGTTGTTGTATTTTGTATTTTTTTTCTAGACTAGAAGATAATGAGCTGATAATTTGTGACACAATAGAGTTTTGTAATTTTTTACTGAAGAAGACTATATTGTCCCTAGGTTATAACTATTTTTGGTTTGAACACAAAAGATATGTTGTCATAAGTTTTTTGACCTTATTTTGATACTGTAAACAATATGCGTTATGCACCTTTGTATTGTAACTTCTCTCTCTTGGAACACAAGCTACATTTGTTTTTCTTAGAAAACACAGACACACACATGTATGTATACTCCTCCTATTGTATTTCCCACACCAAACACTTCCTTTTATTTGGAAAATGGTACCTAGGGATATGCCAATATCATAAAAACGATCATCCCACGAAGATCAAATATATCATAAAGTAATATTTGAATCCCAAAGAGAGATAAAATCTACATCCAATTGATAATAGTTTTTTTTTTTTTAATTTTAAATTGTTGGAATACTGAGAGGGGGGGTGAATCAATATTCATACTTTTATATCTTTTAACCACAATATATAACCTTCAAATTAATTAGGAGTACATCATCAATGTATCAATTAGTAGTATATCATCAATGTATCATGAGCACATAAACATAAGCATCACATCCAATACACAATACACCAAAATTTATGGGGAAAACCAAATAGGAGAAAAACACATAATATTTTCTTATATATCAAAGATTAAATTTATTGGAAGAACCAACTTCCCAATTCTCTAGCTACTACTAGAAGGAGTCTAAAACCCCCTATTTACAGGCTCCAACCTAAATGAATCTACAACTCCCTGAATTCTATGGCTCCAACTAGAAGGAGGCTACAACCCCCTGATTCTCAGGATCCAACCTGAAGGGAGCTCCAAATCCTTGAGTTCTATGGCACCAACCAAAAGGAGGATACAACCCCCTTTCCTTTCCCCATCATTTCGCCCTAAAATATAAATGGAGACCAACTGTCACTTCCATTGTCACTGTCACTTCCACTTCCACTATCACTATCACAATCTTTGTCACTACCTCTATCACAACAACATGTAACCTGTAAACTTGTCACTATATCCAACCTGCCACTGTCACCATCATTGTATCTATCTCACCACCTTGTAATTGATCATCAACCAACAAGAACATGTACCATACCATGCATCAACTATGTACCAACATATATGCATAAATCATGAACAATAAGATATACCAACTACAAAATAAATGATAAGTAGACAATCATGTACCATATGTCAAACATGAATACATTCATGTACCATATATCATATCATAAATCAAGTATAGACATGTACCATATCATCAATGAATAACCAATGCACGTCCCTTATGCATATGCCACCATACATCAAGTGTATACCTCATCAGTGAACAATCATTTCAAAGATATAAAACATAAAAACCATGCCATATGCTGAAAAAAATGTACCAGAATACCTTATTCAATCATGTAGCCAATATGTACCTCAATAATGTATCAAACCCTCATCAATATGCCAAGTATGCCTCAATCATACACCACATAATAATCAAGCATAACCTTCGCAACAAGTACACATGCATACTAGTACTTATGTAGATGACCTGAAATACTAAAATTCTTACATGTAAGTTATCTTTTGTCTCTAGGGACCTGGTACTAGCATTTCCATCAAACTTGTCTTGTCCTCACAAGACTAATATATCCTGTCTCGTAGGGCCTCGCATGATAGGTATACTACAACCCACGGGGATGCCTCATAGGATACTAGTGGTCTGACCCACGGGGCCCAACTAAACTAGGGTTTCCTCATATAACTTTTCTCTCTATTGCAACCCCAAAACTCATGTACTTCTCTCATGTCGCTATCTTATATTTCTTCGTCGATAATATTTCCAAATGGATCACTAGTTTAATAGAATATGTTCAATATAACAAGTTATTGAATGTACTTGTGAATGACTCCATGAGTTGTATTTGTAATTTTTCTAGGTAACGTCTCTCCTTAAACTTAGGGATTCTAGAGCTTTCTTGTTAAAACCACTTTACCCTTTCATTAAATACATGTAACCAACTAGGGTCTTCTTGACCATTCTTCGGGGCTTCCAACTTCACAAGGACATAACTCCTCAACCGCAAGGAACTATGTGGTGTACCACATATCACTGAAAACAAAATGACGAGGAATATCCATATATGTGTGTCTTTTGTCCATCTATATTATCCTTCATTTCCATATTCCTCAATCAACTTCGGGTACCAAAACCACACCGTCGAGGCTTCTTCAAGGGTTGACATCAATGACAACCAATATTTCAACAATCTCCCCCTTTAGCATTGATGGAAGCACTTAGGAATGGAAATACTCATGCTCCCCCTATGACCATTTCTCCCCATGTATGAATTCCTCTATCATCTCCATGCCTTTCTCTATCTCTCCCCCTTTGACATCAATGGAAAAGGGTAATCCTCCTCTGGGGATGCTCCCCCTATCTGCAATAAATCTTCTTAGTATACTATCATTTCTCATCATGCTGCTTCCTCATGTAGATATGTAATGTATATGAAAAGAATTCAAAAGTTTCTTCACTTGGAATCTGTATGTATTCATTTCCCTCCCCCTGTCTTACTATGCTTGAAGTCATGTGAATCACTATGGGGTTGAGACTACTCCAAGTTTCTTTCCCAAATACTCAAAAATTTCCCTTGCAAGCGGTTTGGAGAAGATATCTCCAATCTTCTCTTTTGTCCCAACATACTCTATCTTGATGTTATTATATGTAGCCTATTCATGTAGAAAGTGATACTTAATCGGAATGTGCTCCATATTAGAATGCATCACTGGATTCTTGGAGATACTAATAGTGTTGGTGTTGTCACAAAATATTGGAATGGGCTCATCATACTTCAATTGTATATCCTGTAAGGTTTTATTCATCCAAAGAACTTGAATACAACATGTCGTTGCTGCAATGTATTCTACGTTTTTTGTGGACAAAGATACTGATGATTGTTTGTTTCTCAACGATACGAGACACTCACCCAAGTAGAAAGCTGCTCTACGTGTACTTATTATATCATCAATACAACCTACCCAATTTGCATCTATGTAGGAAATTACAGATAGATCATTCCCTTTTGGATATTGTTGTTCCTGAGTTTATACTTTAAGGCTGTAAAGTATACCATCAAGGCATCCGAAAAGGTAAAGATAATTAAAGGATAAGAATAAAAAAGAAGTGTAAAGAAGAATCAGTTTCTCAATTGTCTCTGTCTAGCTTCCCGTTGTTCTTGGATGCTGATATCTCTCTCAATAGCAGCCCATGAATGTTCTAATTTAGCCCGGTTTGTTGTTGTTTGTAGAATAGTATTAAATAGGTTTAAAGCAATAATGGTTTGATCTTGAAGACCAGGTTCTATGTTGGGTTGTCTGTTATTTGGGACAGTCATGGAGAGTAAGATTTTATTTAGTTGTAAAAGAATTCGATAAATTGTTATTTCGATTTTTAAGAGATGAGAATAGGAAAAATAGTTTTGAAATTCAAAATAATAATATAAATATAGTTGAGGCTGTTTCCTGGACTTGTAACAATTTGAGAATTGTAAAATAACAAAGAAATATTACTGAAAAATATGAGGCTTTAATCAAGAAAGAATCTCATATTGTAACAGGAAAGAAAGAAGAAAATGAGATTTCTAATGAAGCGTTAAATATCATGTTTCAAATGATCTACAGGTCTTAAAATTACTGATAGCAATTTCAGAGGAAAAGATATAAATAATTTGATAACCAAATCAATCTAAATTATAAAAGATGTATAAAATAAACTTCAAATTGATAATTCATTAGAAAGACAATGAAAGAGAAACATAGAAAAATATGGTAAACAGGGTTAAAGAACACATAGCTACAAGTTGGCAGGATTCAGAATATCATCTGTATCATATATCACAGTGGATTGGAAAACTTTTAATACAATCGGCTCTCTCAAAAAACCCAAAATCCCTTTCTTAGTCCTCTCAAAATATATTTGTACATGATCATCAAATATTTTCCCGTTGGTGATTAACCAACTTCCTAAGACTACGGTTACATGGATGAATCATGTCAAACCGTTTACATTTCTTTTCTAATTTCTAATGATGAAAATATTCAAAGAGTACTTTTATGTTTTTGTTGATGAACTTCCTTCTTCCGCCTCAAGACAGTGAACACATTTTCCCAAAAACTTCACCAAAACTCTGGGAACGTCTGGTATCTATTTTGCCTCAAATATGAAAAATCTTTTCTGTAATTCGGGCAATCGATCTTCTATTATATTCCTCATGAACTTAATAGTTTGCAACTTTAAGTTCGGTATCACCATCCACTTGTCAATTTCAGAGATATTGATTACCTTAATTTTTGGGATCTCTACCTTCATTTCCTCGAAATCTTCCTTGAACCTTAGCTGGTGCTTGATAATGTTAATCTCTCCTAATAACCCAAGACAACCATTTTTTCCAATATTCAATGAAGTATTTTCCAAGAGATAAAAAATCCCTTGACAATTGTCATTGACATCTCTGGTTATTCTTTTATTTTCGGCCAAGTTTGCTTCCCACACATTGAGTATTACATCTCCTTTAACTTGTTCTGAAATGGATAGTTTCTGAATCTTTCTAAACTCTTCCTTTGTTGAAAGGGATACTGCTTTTTGAAAAGTCGTTCTGGCCACTTTCACTTCTCTTTCTTTCTAGAGAACATTCTCCAAAGATTTATTTGTTTCCTGAAAGTAATTCTGGACAACTTCCAGATTTAAGAATACTTTATGTTGTTCCTCTTCTATTTTTAAATGTATTCCCAATACTTGAGCCTGGAAAATTTCAAGCTCTACAACTTGATTTGAAATAGTGTAAATTTTATCTCGTAATTGTTTATTTGCTTCTTCCTGCTTTAGGAACTGTGTCTGGGTGACCTGTATTATCTGATTTGCTTCCTCTAAGCTTGTTTTCATTTTCTGAATCTCTTGAATATCTTTTAATCTAGCTTCTTCTAGACCTTTTTTTATTCCCCAACTGATATTTCTTTCAGTTTCCTTCAATTTACCCTGTAGCTGATCTATCATTTGGTCTTTTTGTTCCAACATGGTTGTCAAACTTCCCACATAATATAAATTTGTCGATGCTAAAGCTCCCATCGTTCCTGCTATCTCTGTAGAAAATTCTCAATCTTTAAGTTTCTTTCCATCTATAGTGACCCTATGTTTTTTAACCATACCATCTCCTCTTGGATGGATTTCTTATTTCAAGATTGCCCTTCTCTTTTTACTAAAAAAATAATCTGATGAAGGAATCTCATCTCTAGAAATTGGCTCCAAATCACTGACATACAGAGCTCCCTCGTGGGGGTTTCCATAAGTGGACTGCAATGGAGTCAATGAAGTAATGGGACTTCCAAGTTTTGTCGATGTTGTTCCTCCTGTCTTTTCTGGGACATCCTTAGGGATTTCTGGGGATGTTTCTAGCTGCTTTCCCTTCCCTGCCTCTGATTCTTTTGTCTGGGAATCTTCTAAGTCTTGTGAAGGTATTCTAGTATCCTTCATCTTGCCTTTAGTATTTTCTTTGTCCTGTATATTTGTTTCAAAGCTCGGGGGAGGCCCTTCCTGCTCTGGAGGTGGGGTCGTAGCTTCGCCCTGCAAACTTTTGGGTAAACAACTTCGCCTATGGCTCTGGAATGACTTGAAACCAATTTGTGAATCAGGTGGTAGGGCCTGTACTCTATTCAATACCTCTTCATAGGATTTAACCTCCTTGAATATGTCATCATAAACATATATTTCGTGCTCATAGGATTTTAAATTACAATGCATCAAATGTTTTCTTATTAATTGATAGGGGTCATGCTTTCTGTGTTCAATATCTACCAATTTTACTTATTCTAGTGATTCAACCTCTACTTTAGAATGGCATAGATTCAGTAATGAAAATTTCTCGACATGTACAAGGAAAGTTGGCCATGACTTCTTCTGAGATGCCTTTAGCTCTAATCCAACACTGCCTTTTACTATTTGGTGGGCTACCTCTCTACACACCAGTTTGTCTGGTAGAAATTTAGGGAGTGCATGAGGGGGAATAGAACAACCATAAACCCTAATGTAGGAAAAATTCTCATCAATAAATCAGTTGGCTATTGATTTAATATTTTCTGTGTCTGTATTAGAAATACGAGGAGGTTCGCATCCCAAAAATATTTTATGCATCAGGATTATAACGAAATGAAAAATTTCATAAAATGCGTCCTTAGAATTTTCTTCCCAAAGGGAAGAATGGTATTCATGAATGGGTTCTGAACAAGTTATGTTCCAACTCCAATTCATTAAGGGAAAGAGAGCCACATAGAAGATTTCATCCATAATGTATACTGACATGTAAAAGGCCACTGATTGTCCCTTTGATTTTACAACTTTGTAATTTGAGATTTCTTGTGTTAGGTTATCCGACAAAATCTTACCCCAGTTAAAAGCATACCCTTCTGAAGCTTCTTCTAAAAAGGGCACCCAATCTGCATGAAAATGGCATGGATCATTTCTCTCGAAAAGTCTACATAGCATAATGGCTACGTAGACCATGTATTCATTCAAGGATGTTGTAGAATAAACCCCATGAGTATCGACTCTAAATTTTGATGGACACCTCGACCATTCTCTAATTATATCAGGATAATTCCGTTTTACTTCAGTGCATTCTTTCCTATGAAACTCTACTAAAAACTCGGCATTAAAAGTATGTTTAGGATTTGGCAAGAATTTATACATTACTTGTATGTGTTCTGGCCTAAATGAGCTGACAATGACTCCTTGATCATTTAAGATGCTCCTCATCAAGATATCAACCTTTTCCAGGGCCCAACTAATCACATCATTGTATGCCACGAGTTGAGGGAACGCAATGATCTTATGAAGCTCTGATTTAGCTATGTCCCGATAGTGATTCTCAAAATCAGGATCAACATTCTTGAGTTCACTCCAGAAATTCAGAAATTTGAGTCCAAGATTTAATGGAGTCTATAGTGTGTGGCCTGGTGTCGGAGATGATATCTCCTTCCTGTGTATCTTCACTCTTCTCCGATGCTTTTTTCGGTGCCATAACTTCACGTTAAATGGAAAACCTGTCAAAAAAAATGAATGAATAAGCTCAACTGATTATTTCTTGTGCTTGATAAAATGAAAACACAGGCATTCAAATGCTCTTTTAATTCATTTAAAAATGACGGGATTGATGAAGCTGACAAGAATTCAGGGCATTTAATGAAGAAGATATTTTACTGAGATACGCATTAGTACCATGTATCACCATTGATTCATTATTTAAATGGTTGTATTTTAGCGCCTCTGGATTTTTAAAGAAAACTTAGGACATTTTACTCAATCGGAAACCGAAATATGAACGAAACCTTAAAAAATGGTTATCATTAATCATGCTTTGGAAAAAGGTTAATTGGTGCTAATCATAGATTAAGACTGAAGATTTTGTTTTTCGAGATTTCGGGGATCATGTTGTCGAGAAGTATGTCATCAATGAAATACGATCTCCGAAATCATGAACTTGTGACATATTAATTAAGACTTAAATGTTTTAGAAAAGTGATTGATTGATATTTAGCATTTCGGGATTTCGAGGATCATTTTGACAAGAAGTATGTCATTGATGAATCCCGATTTCTGAATTTGCGAAATCGCGACATGTTTTAAAAATAGGACTTAAATTCATCTTAATTAACTAACTAATCAGGGTTAAGGACAGAAAAGAGGTAGTTCGGTTTAAAACAAAGTATGGATTGGGATTTCGCGATTCAGGATATCAGGGATCATTTTGATAAGAGATGTGTTATCACTGAACCCCGAATCCCGAAATCGCGAAATGATTAACTTAAGACTTAACTTTTTGCATTAGATAATTAATAAATTATCGTTTAAACTAACTCTCTTTATTTCTGGAAATTGGGGATCGGGATTTCAAGATTCAATTTGTATTGAAAAATATGTTTTCAGCAAACCCCGAATCTCGAAAACTCTTTAAAGTTAACCTTAAATCCATTAGTTTTAAAGCTTATCATGATTAAGATAAATTTATAGAAAAAGCATCGAAATTCTTATAATACTTTTAGGTTATTTTTGCCTTTTATTATTTAAATAATTGAGTTCTTTGGGAAATCGATACTGTGCGTTTGGGAATGATAGCGAAACTTGCGTTTTATGAAAAGCCGAAACCCAAAAAAGGAAAGTGTAGGTCTTAGGGATAAAAAAATTTAAGAGTTGTCTCAACATAGGCTCCAAATGGGGACCTCGTCTCCTTGTGGGACGAGGAGAACATGTAGACTTAGTGCCTTCATTGGGTTAATGGGGTCAAGTGTTTATCCCTACAGAAATTGCTAAGGAAGGGGATACAGAGGAAAAAGGAAATTTCATTTTTACTTCTGAAAATCTTTTCAAAGTTCTCATTTGTTGTAAACTCAGTTGTAGTCTCTTTCACGATCTTCTCTTTCTCGTTACTGAAATTAAGTTAGCATTAAGATGGTAAAGACAGTCTTAGGAAACTCAACAGATTTGTGGCTTTTGGCTCGCATTAAACGAAGCAAAATTCATATTTTTAATGAGGAGCCCTGTCTGGACTTGGGATGCAGATCCAGTTTCAAAAAAACTAGTAACTAGAGTAGAGTGGTATTTGAGTATGACAACCTTACAGATACCTCATATATTGCTTCACTGCCAGCGAAACTGTTTAGTACCCCAGTGAATTTATTTGTCCCTTTTTACTGAATTTCCTTTCACCGCTTCGAATGCTAATTATACATTTAACCTCAGATATTGCTTCACTGCCAGCGAGACTGTTCAGTACCCCAGTGAAGTTATCTGTCTTTTTATACTAGATGAGGGCAATCATTTAAATGAATTTCCTTTCATCGTCTTTTGGACTAGATGGGGGCAATCAAATATGAATTTCCTTTCACCATCTGTCTTATATTTACTTTATGAATACGAAGCAGGGGAAATCAATGATACTTAATATACCAGGGGTGGTATCTATGTAAAAATTGCAATGGAGGTTTTTCAACCTGTTTTGATTACTCTAGACCAACCTTTTCTCAACTTTCAAAACATTTTAGTCTGCAGAGAAAAAAGGGGGAGATTAGATTCAGGGGTCTTCCTTTGAGCAAGCTTAAAACCTCAGAAAAACTGTTAAGAGACCTAGGAGAGTCAGGATCGTCCTAAGCATAATCATGTTTAGTCGGAGAGTAAGAAATATGAGGACTGGTCTTACCGATTAAGAATTGTTTTTTCAATTTCAAAAGTTAAGACGTAATCTCTTCCTCCTCTATGGGAAACCTGAAAAAGAAGCTTGATTCAGAATAGAGGGTAGAAAGAAGGGAGGTAGAACGACCTGGAAGTTGAGAAACAGAGGTCATAAATTAAACCCAACTCTTGGAACTCACTCTTAAAGATTTTAACTTTATTTACCTCCTATCTTGTCCTAAGTGAAACCCTTAAGGCCTAGATTTTGAAAACATTTTTTTATTGACCTGCCAACTTACAAGATAATCAACGCATTTTTTGATACAAATCTTTGTTTTCATAAAATAGACTTTGTTGGGACTCACACCTTTGTCTTACCATTTTTGTTCTTCTTTTAAAATAACATAAAATCTTATCTATCACCTATTTTTGGCAAATTTATCTTCCTCTTTTAGGCTGTCTGTTTGTTGCTTTTACTCGTCGGGTTGTCAGCCAAAATCCTGTGAAAGAACAATATGAAAAGTATCAGGGTTTTAAGGAATTGGACACCTTAAGAATTTTGTATCATTATTTCTAAAAGAGACATAAACCAATTTTATTTTATTTTTCTTTATTAACAGAATGAAAGTAGACTTACCAAAGAAAATTATGAAAGAAAAGACTAAACAAAATGGTATATACATTGGGAATTCTCGAAATCAATTATTCCATATAATGTTTTAAAAAATGCTCATTGACGGGGGTGTTCAGGATTTTACCATCCAGATTTTCTAGTATAAATGAATTCTTTCCTTCAGGAGATACAACCCTGAATGGTCCGTACCAGATGTGATCGAATTTACCATTTTTTCCCGAATCTTCCTTCCTAGCATTCCATTTCAAAACCAAATCTCCAGGGAGAAAATTTATATCTTTGCCTTTACGATCAAATAACACTTTCATGTCATCTTGGTATTTCTGCAGCCTTTCATCCACTTCCGCCCTATGCTTCTGGACTTCAATCAGTTGATTTATCCTTCTTGTGACAGGATTTGGTTCTTCCTTCTCATCTTTCCATAGTTTCATTATAGGAAGTGCTAGGTTTATAGGAAACACTACATCTGTCCCATATACCATTTGGAAGGGAGAAGTACCAATAGACATTTTTGTGCCTATTCGATTTGCCCATAGAGCGTATTTCAAATGCACAAGCCAAGACTTTTTATTTTCGCTAAGCACTTTCTTAATTATACTGATTAAGCTCTTGTTTGAAGATTCGGCTAGACCATTTCCCTAAGGGTAGTATGTTATGGAGTGACCAAGCACAATATTATATTTTTGGAAAAAACTGACCATAGCCATAGATATAAAAGCCTGTGCATTGTCTGCGACTATCTTTTTGGGACAGTCGAACCTAGACAAAATATTTTCTTCTAAGAAATCTATTACTACAGAATCAATAGCCTTTCTCATTGGAATAGATTCCACCCATTTGGTGAAGTAATATGTAGTGGTCAGGATCCATTTGTGTTGAGCACTAGAATGAGGATTAATTTCGCCTATGAAATCTGATCCCCATTGCTGAAAAGGAGATTCTGTTTTGACCGGGACCAGTGGCATTGCTGGGAGTTTATGTTTGCTTGCAAAAAATTGGCAAGGGTTGCAAGCTCGTACCTTAGCATTGACGTCTGAGAAAAGTTTGGTCCAATAATAACTAGCCCTCGGGATCTTATAAGCCGTAGCCCTCCATGAGTGGTGTCCTCCACAAACTCCTTTATGGAATTGGCCTATGACCTTTTCTGTTTCTGATTCGACCAGACAGACCAAGAGGAATCCAAGCGGGTCTTTCCAATACAATTTTTTTTCAGAAATACAGTATTTGACCAC
Organism: Picea engelmannii; assembly: GCA_009831015.1. Taxonomy (NCBI): domain Eukaryota; kingdom Viridiplantae; phylum Streptophyta; class Pinopsida; order Pinales; family Pinaceae; genus Picea; species Picea engelmannii. The sequence goes on along the minus strand of ML776917.1, from coordinate 144,140 downwards.
ATGCAGCTTCAGCGTTCTGGCTTTGGATTGGGACAAGTCACTTGGGCATGTCAATGTCAACAAGTAGGATACTATGTCCTTGTACCAATTTGATGAAGCAAATTTCTCTTCGATTCAGATTTCAGCAATTTGATCCTCAAGTTCATTCACGTCTACCCACTCTTCATCCCCCTGAGAGTTGTTTATCTCAAGAGCTCTAAAATTGGATTCAACTAAGAGTTTAGCTAAGCCTTGCCCCTTTAATAATTTTGTTGGTTTTATCTCCAAGTCGAACTCTTGGATTTTGGCAAGCCATCGTCCTCTTTTTCCATCATGTCTACCTGAACCAAAATATCTTTTACGGAGCTAGTAGGTACATATGCAATCACCTTAGAATGTAAAACGCAGGTTCTGAAAGATTTTAATGATTTTACCATAGCATATGCTTGTTTTTCCATTATATTATATCTGAGTTCGGCATCTCGGAGACTTTTGCTAAAGAAGGTTATCGGTTGCTCAAAACCTTCTTCATTATTATGAAGGAGTATCGTGGTGAGTGTGTGTTCAGAGGAAAATGAGAAAATAGGAAATCCTTGAGATAATCAGGGCTCTCTAGTATAGGTGCCTCGCTTATAACCTTCTTGATGCATGCAAAGGATGATTTATCTTTTTTTGTCCATTTCACTTCGTTGTTTTTCCTAAGCATATATGTGATCAATTTCACGATTTTAGCGAAGTTTGGAATAAATCTTCTCAAAAAATTTATTTTTCCTAAGAATGACTAAATTTATTTCACATTCCTAGGAATACTTATTGTGTCTATAGCTTCAACTCTTTTAGGGTCAATTCTAATTCCATCTCGAGATACAATATGGCCTAAAAGCTTGACTTCTTGCATAGCGAAGTGAGACTTTTTAGGATTTAAGGATAGACCAAACTTGCGGAATTTATCAAACGTCAGCTTGAGATGTATCAGATGATCTTCATCTAATTTAGAAAAAAAAGTTAGGTCATCTAAATAAATAACTACAAATTTGTCCCGTTTGCCAACGAAAGCAATATCCATTGCCTATTGAAAAGTAGCAACTGCATTCATCAAACCAAACGACATCTTATCATACATAAATGTACCCCAAGGAGTGGTAAAGGTTGTTTCTTCTTTATCATGATTGCTGACAGCAATTTAATTGTAACCTGAAAATTCGTCGATCATCGACATCCTATTAGCTCCTACTACTTTTTCTAATACGTGATCCATTTTAGGTAGGGGATAATTATCTTTGAGAGAGGATTTATTAAGATTTATGAAATCGACACACAGTCTAATTTCCCCGTTTTTCTTCCTAACCGAAACCAGGTTTGCTACCCAATCAGAATATCTCAGTGGTACAATTATGTTTGCATCAAGGAGTTTTTTGACTTCCCATTCGATAATAGGTAATAAGATGGGGTTGATTTGTCGGAGTTTTTTTTTAAAGGGTTTGACAACAGGCTTCAAGGGTATATTATGTTCGATCACAAAGGTGTCATAGGTTCTTAGTTCTTCATACGACCAAGCGAAAACATCTTTGTACTTTCTAAGAAACT
>ML776917.1:66328-122113 GCA_009831015.1 Picea engelmannii | reverse complement strand
TAAGTAAAGGATAAGCCCATTTAATAGAAATAAATGTATGGATAAGGTTTGGTGGGGAGTGAAGGTTCGGGGCGGTGAAGGAGGCATAAGGGGAAGGGGGGAGGATTCATTCAGGCAGTTTTAGGAGAGGAGATTTTTGGGAGCTTGGAGACTGATTTAGAACAGTGGGATTTACGGTGCACACCGGGGCTGAGGGGTTTTGGGCTCGGAGGGCTAGGACGTCCGTAGATGTCCTAGGGCCAGGCATACTGGTCGGTAGGGTGGCTGGTTTTGGGGTGTTCAAGCGAAGGTTCAAGCAAAGATTCAAGCTGCTGCAGATAGTAGCATCAGTGACAGGTATTTAAACTCAAAATTGTGAAGTGTTTACTTAAATTTAACTTGTATGCAAATTGTTATGTAAAAATGTTATATTATTTATCAAAAAATGGGAGCGTATATGCTAGATTAAATGAAAGTTTAGTAAATTTCAAATTACTGTTCCATTTTATTTTCTGGTAGTTTAATTGAAATCCCGGTCACTACAGAATCAAAAGAATATAAGTCACCATAGGTCCTTGTGATTTCAAGACCGCGTTTCTCCATAATTTCCTTTGGCATCACATTGTGGGAAGCTCTAGAATCTAGCATACAGTTATGGAGTAGGTGGTCAAACAAGGTTAATGTGATATAAAAGGGGGCCACAATGTCTCTCGCACCCTCGAAATGTGGACCAAAGACTATGTTTGGCTTGTCATCTTCTAAGTTGATGGCATCGGCCTGGATTTCATCTTCGAAAAAGATAATTATCTTGGCTATTTGTTTTCTGTATATGGGATTTTTAGCCAATTCAACAAGGGGAATAGGAATTTTGATTTTATTTATTTCGTTTTCCAGATTAAAATTTCCTAGGGCCTTGTTGTTTTCTATGTTCGGGACCTCCATTCCTTTCTTTTCATATTTTCTTTATGGTGCAGATTTGTTTTCATTTACAGGAGCCTGTGTCTTCATGGTGAGTGTTCCTACTGGCTCCGACTAGACAGGTTGTGTTTCAACAGTGTGAGTTTTTGCAGTCTGTTTGTCAACAACTTTTGGAGTCGCCTTATCAGTTTCACCTCTTGGCAAGATCTTTTTTGTTGGAATAGTTGGGAGACTTTTGTTCCTAGGTATTAAATTATATTTTTCCTATAGTTCGGATATAATATCATCTGCGATACCCTGATAGGCCAAATTTTCAGACGTGTCGTTGCTAACATTGTCTTCCAATGTAATTTCTTTATTAAGGATTTTTCGTAATCTTGTCTCAATAAATATGGTGATTTATTATCATCGCCAAGATTATTAATATCCTCATCAATCTCTTCAAAATCTTCTAGATCTTCCTCTCCAATGAAGTTTTCACTTTTGAAGGGGGTTGGGATTTTTTGATCTTCACTTTTAATTATTTTCTATGGGGCCTGAGGATCAGGATTCCTTCTAAAATCCTTCCTGGGGAAACTATCTCTTTTCGATTTCTCTAGTTCCATTTTTTATATCTTATTTGAAAATTCTCTAATTACCCTATCCATCTCATCTATTTTATCTCCTGAGGATTTCCCCGATCCTGAGGGTCCACCTTGCTCTTTAAATTTCCTATTTTCTTTGTTCCCGGTTTCTATTTTTGTTTTTAATTTTCCTGATGCCATCATGTTCGATTCAATTTCAAGAGCATCATCCTACATTTTCATGAGATATGTTGATCTCCTTTCACTCAATAATAAGGCAAAATCGAGATCAAAAGCACCAGCAAAAGTCACATTTGTCGCGGGTTGTGAAGACCTCAACCGGAATTTTATTATATAACTTTTGAACCTTTGTGTGAATCCTAGAACAGATTCTGAGTTTTTCTTTCTAAGGGCTCCAAATTCAGTCAGGTAGTAGAGGTGGTCCTTCCTCTCTCCCCATTATCTAATAAAAATGCTTTCAAGTTCCTCATAAGATCTTAGAGATCCGGCTGCTAAAGATCAGAACCAGGTCCTTACCTATCCTTCGAAAGTCTGAACAAGGAGTCTAGAATATACATCTTCGTGTTCTATTATGAGGATGTCAACAAATTGGTCAAAGAAGTTTATATGTTCTTGGGCGGTCAAATCCCCTTCCCCTGTAAATTTTGAAAGGATTTTCATATAATTTTCGGGGAGATCGTGTAGGGGAACTAGGAGGACAAGAGGAGCATATCTAGCAACTACTTTAGCGAAGATTCCAGGAAGAGGTACTTGACCACCTGTTGGTCCTCCTAGGGAACCACCTCCAGCTCCAACACCTCCTTGTGTGGTCATTGGTAGATTTGAGGCTGAAGCTCGAAATGCATGAGGAGAATATTCTTGGAAATCTGGGGAGAAAACCTTAGGAAAAGAGAACGTATCCTATGAGAGGGGAAGTGAGACAGATCTTTCAAGTGTTTCCAAAACGTTCAACTGTGTAAAGTCAGGCTGACAAATGGTATGTATGGGTAAAAAGACTTGTCTAAGTGATCTTCGTGATTTTAAAATCTTTTCTGGATCAGAGATTGGCGAGGTCTACTTGTTGTCCGGGTTCTTTCTAGTGTTCTTTCGGATAAAATCCAGTTTACTTATCATGGAGTCACCAAGTGAAAAATAAAGGTAGCCTTAGAAGGTTTTCTATCCTTGTTCACGATCAAAGAAATAAAGTGTCAATGTTGTTCTTCCCAGGGAAAAGATTCCTTTATTCATTCCCCGATAGCGGCACCAAAAATATATTGTTCCTGAGTTTATACTTTAAGGTTGTAAAGTATACCGTCAAGGCATCCGAAAAGGTAAAGATAATTAAAGGATAAGAATAAAAAAGAAGTGTAAAGAAAAATCAATTTCTCAACTGTCTCTGTCTAGCTTCCCATTGTTCTTGGATGTTGATATCTCTCTTAATAGCAACCCATGAACGTTCTAATTTAGCTCAGTTTGTTGTTGTTTGTAGAATAGTATTAAATAGGTTTAAAGCAATATTGGTTTGATATTGAAGACCAGGTTCTATGTTGGGTTGTCTGTTATTTGGGACAGTCATGGAGAGTAATATTTTATTTAGTTGTAAAAGAATTCGATAAATTGTTATTTCAATTTTTAAGAGATGAGAATAGGAAAAATAGTTTTGAAATTCAAAATAATAATATAAATACAGTTGAGGTTGTTTCCTAGACTTGTAACAATTTGAGAATCGTAAAATAAAAAAGAAATATTACTGAAAAATATGAGGCTTTAATCACGAAAGAATCTCATATTGTAACAGGAAATAAAGAAGAAAATGAGATTTCTAATGAAGCGTTAAATATCATGTTTCAAATGATCTACATGTCTTAAAATTACTGATAGCAATTTCAGAGGAAAAGCTATAAATAATTTGATAACCAAATCAATCTAAATTATAAAAGATGTATAAAATAAACTTCAAATTGATCATTCATTAGAAAGACATTGAAAGAGAAACATAGAAAAATATGGTAAACAAGGTTAAAGAACACATAGCGACAAGTTGGCAGGATTCATAATCTCATCTGTATCATATATCATAGTGGATTGGAAAACTTTTAATACAATCGGCTCTCTCAAAAAACCCAAAATCCCTTTCTCAGTCCTCTCAAAATATATTTATAGATCATCATCAAATATTTTCCCATTGGTGATTAACCAAGTTCTTAAGACTACGGTTACATGGATGAATCATGTCAAACCGTTTACATTTCTTTTCGAATTTCTAGTGATGAAAATATTCAAAGAGTACTTTTATGTTTGTGTTGATGAACTTCCTTCTTCCAGCTCAAGACAATGAACACATTTTCCCAAAAACTTCACCAAAACTCTGGGAACGTCTGGTATCTCTTTTGCCTCAAATATGAAAAATCTTTTATGTAATTCGGGAAAGCTATCTTCTATTATCTTCCTCGTGAACTTAATATTTTGCAACTTTAAGTTCGGTATCACCATCCACTTGTCAATTTCAGAGATATTGATTACCTTAATTTTTGGGATCTCTACCCTCATTTCCTCCAAATCTTCCTTGAACCTTAGCTGGTGCTTGATAATGTTAATCTCTCCTAATAACCCAGGACAATCATTTTTTCCAATATTCAATGAAGTCTTTTCCAAGAGATCAAAAATCCCTTGATAATCATCATTGACATATCTGGTTATTCTTTTATTTTCTACCAAGTCTGCTTCCCACAGATTGAGTACTACATCTGCTTTAACTTGTTCTGAAATGGATAGTTTCTGAATCTTTCCGACCTCTTCCTTTGTTGAAAGGAATATTGCTTTATGAAAAGTCGTTTTGGCCACTTTCAGTTCTCTTTCTTTCTGGAGAACATTCTCCAAAGATTTATTTGTTTCCTGAAAGTAATTCTGGACAACTTCCAGATTTAAGAATACTTTCTGCTATTCTTCTTCTATTTTTAAATATATTCCCAATACTTGAGCCTGGAAAATTTCAAACTCTACCACTTGATTTGAAATAGTGTAAATTTTATCTCGTAATTGTTTATTTGCTTCTTCCTACTTTAGGACCTGTGCCTGGGTGACCTGTATTATTTGATTTGCTTCCTCTAAGCTTGTTTTCATTTTTTGAATCTCTTGAATATCTTTTAATCTAGCTTCTTCTAGACCTTTTTTTATTCCCCAACTGATATTTCTTTCAGTTTCCTTCAATTTACCCTGTATTTGATCTATCATTTGGTCTTTTTGTTCCAACATGGTTGTCAAACTGCCCATAGAATATAAATTTGTCGATGCTAAAGCTCCCATCGTTCCTGCTATCTCTGTAGCAAATTCTCCATCTTTAAGTTTCTTTCCATCTATAACGACCCTATGCTTTTTAACCATACCATATCCTCTTGGATGGATTTCCTGTTTCAAGATTGCCCTTCTCTTTTTACTAAAAAAATAATCTGATGAAGGAATCTCATCTCTAGAAATTGGCTCCAAATCACTGACATATAGAGATTCCTCGTGGGGGTTTCCATATGTGGACTACAATGTCCTGAAGGAAGTAATGGGACTTCCAAGTTTTGTTGATGTTGTTCCTCCTGTCTTTTCTGGGACATCCTTAGGGATTTCTGGGGATGTTTCTAGCTCCTTTCCCTTCCCTGCCTCTGATTCTTTTGTCTGGGAAACTTCTGTGTCTTGTGAAGGTATTACAGTATCCTTCATCTTGCCTTTAGTATTTCCTTTGTCCTGTATATTTGTTTCAAAGCCTGGGGGAGGCCCTTCCTACTCTGGAGGTGGGGTCGTAGCTTCACCCTACAAACTTTTGGGTAAACAACTTCGCCTATGGCCCTGGAATGACACGAAACCAATATGTGAATCAGGTGGTAGGGCCTGTACTCTGTTCAATACCTCTTCATAGGATTTACCCTCCTTGAATATGTCATCATAAACAAATATTTCGTGCTCATAGGCTTTTAAATTACAATGCATCAAATGTTTTCTTATTAATTGATAGGGGTCATGCTTTCTGTGTTCAATATCTACCAATTTTACTTCTAGTGATTCAGCCTCTACTTTAGAATGGCCTAGATTCAGTAATGAAAATTTCTCGACATGTACAGGGAAAGTTGGCCATGACTTCTTCTGAGTTGCCTTTAGCTCTAATCCAATGCCACCTTTTACTATTTGGTGGGCTACCTCTCTACACACCAATCTGTTCGGTAGGAATTTAGGGAGTGCATGAGGGGGAATAGAACAACCATAAACCCTAATGTAGGAAAAATTCTCGTCAATAAACCAGTCGTCTATTTCTTTAAGAATTTTTGTGACTGTATTAGAAATGCGAGGAGGTTCACATCCCAAAAATATTTTATGCATCGGAATTATAACAAAATGACAAATTTCATAAAATGCGTCCTAAGCATTTTCTTCCCAAAGGGTAGAATGGTGTTCATGAATGGGTTATGGACAGGTTATGTTCCAACTCCAATTCATTAAGGGAAAAGGAGTCACATAGTAGATTGCATCCATAACGTATGCTGACATGTAAAAGGCCACTGATTGTCCCTTTGATTTTGCAACTTTGTAATTTGAGATTTCTTGTGTTAGGTTATCTGACAAAATCTTACTCCAGTTAAAAGCATACCCTTCTGAAGCTTGTTCTAAAAAGGGCACCCAATATGCATGAAAATGGTAGGGATCTTTTCTCCCGAAAAGTCTACATAGCATAATGGCTACGTAGACCATGTATTCATTCAAGGATGTTGTAGCATAAACCCCATGAGTATCGGCTCTAAATTTTGATGGACACCTCGACCATTCTCTAATTATATCAAGATAAGTCTGGTATACCTCAGTGCATTCTTTCCTCTGAAACTCTACTAAAAACTCGGCATTAAAAGTATGTTTAGGATTTGGCGAGAGTTTATACATTGCTTGTATGAGTTCTGGCCTGAATGAGTTGATGATGAATCCTTGATCATTTAATATGCTCCTCATCAGGATATCAACCTTTTCCAGGGCCCAACTGATCATATCATTGTATGCCACGAGCCGAGGGTGTGCAGGGATCTTATGAGCTCTGATTCAGCTATGTCCCGATAGTGATTCGCAGAATCAGCATGAGCATTCTTGAGTTCACTTTCCAGAAATTCAGAAATTTGAGTCCAAGATTTAAAGGAGTCTATAGTGTGTGGTGTGGTGTCAGAGATGATATCTCCTTCCTGTGTATCTTCACTCTTCTTCGGTTCCTTTTTTGGTACCATGAATTTACGTTAAATGGAAAACTTGTCACATAAAATGAATGAATGAGCTCAGTTGAGTATTTCTTGCGCTTGATAAAATGAAAACACAGACATTCAAATGCTCATTAATTCATTTAAAAGTGATGAGATTGATGCAGCTGACAAGAATTCAAGGCATTTAATGCGGAAGATATTTTACTGAGATACACATTAGTACCACATATCACCATTGATTCATTATTTAAATGGTCCTATTTTAGCGCGTTTGGATTTTTAAAGAAAACTTGGGACATTTTACTCAATCAGAAACCGAAATATGAACGGAACCTTAAAAAAGGATTATCATTAATCATGCTTTGGAAAAAGGTTAATTGGTACTAATCATAGATTAAGACTGAAGATTTTGATTTTTGAGATTTCGGGGATCGTGTTGTCGAGAAGTATGTCATCGATGAAATCCGATCTCTGAAATTGTGAACTCGTGACGTATTAATTAAGACTTAAACATTTTAGCAAAGTGATTGATTGATATTTAGCGTTTCGGGATTTCGAGGATCATTTTGACAAGAAGTATGTCATTGACGAATCCGGATTTCTGAAGTTGCGAAATCGCAACATGTTTTAAAAATAGGACTTAAATTCATCTCAATTAATTAACTAATCAAGGTTAAGGACAAAATAGAGTTAGTTCAGTTTAACACAAATTATGGATCGGGATTTCACGATTCGGGATTTCAGGGATCATTTTGACAAGAGATGTGTTATCACTGAACCCCGAATCTCGAAATCGCGAAATGATTAACTTAAGCCTTATCTTTTTGTGTTAGAGAATTAATTAATTAGCATTTAAACTAACTCTCTTTATTTCTGGAAATCAGGGATCGGGATTTCATGATTCAATTTGTATTGAAAAATATGTTTTCAGCAAACCTCGAATCCCGAAAACTCTTTAAAGTTAACCTTAAATTCGTTAGTTTTAAAGCTTATCATGATTAAGATAAATTTATAGAAAAAGCGTCGAAATTCTTATAATACTTTTAGGTTCTTTTTTCCTTTTATTATTTAAATAATTGAGTTCTTTGGGAAATCATTACTGTGCGTTTGGGAATGATAACGAAACTTGCGTTTTATGAAAAGATGAAACCCGAAAAAGGAAAGTTTAGGTCTTAGGGATAAAAAAATTTAAGAATTGTTTCAACAGATACCATAATCCAAACTTTTCTATTCCTTTGAGATATTTGAATATTCTCTTTACTTCCATAACATGTGATTCCTTTGGTGCTGCTTGAAACCTTGCTACTTGTCCAACTTCCTAAATTACATCTAGTCTAGATGTTGTCACATAGAGTAAGTTGCTAACCATCGATCTATATAGTCTCTGGTCTTCATCCTTAGAGTCATCATCCTTACTTAACCTACAATTGGTTTCCATAGGAGTACTTAATGGTTTGTAGTATTCCATTCCAAACTTCTTTATCATTTCTCTAATATACTTGGTATGAGGGATGAAAATACCTTTGTCATGCTGACATATTCTAGTCTCAAAAAGAAGGTTAACGCACCAATAAAGGACATCACAAACTCATTTTGCATGTATTTGGAAAAATTCTCACTCATCCTTTCATCATCACTTTCGAAGATAATGTCATCTACATAAAATTAAATTATCAATATACTGTCTCAATCCAGTTTTATGTAGATATTGTTGTCTGCATTTCCTTTCCTGAATCGTTGTTGTTGTAGATACTTGTCCAATATTGAATACCATGCTCTGGGGGCCTGTTTAAGTCCATATAATTCTTTCTTCAACATACAAATGTAATCTTCTTTTTCTAATAAATGAAATCCTTTTGGCTATTCGATTTAGACTTCTTATTCTAATTATCCATTGAGAAAGGGTGACTTTACATCCATTTGACACACCTTGAGTCTTTTGGAACAAGAATAACTAAGAAAAATATGATTTCTTCCATATCGGAAACTGGGGAAAAGGTCTCTTAAAAATCTATACCTTCAACCTAAGTGTATCCTTTACATACCAATCTTGCTTTGTTTATGGTCACCTATCCATATTCATTTAGTTTATTCCTGAAAAACCACTTTGTACCAATCACATTCTTATTCCTCAGTCTTTGAACAAGTTCCCAAGAGTCATTATTTTCTATTTGATCTAACTCTTCATCCATAGATTTGATCCAGTATTCATCCTTGTTGGCTTCTTCAAAACTACTTGGCTCAATTGTGGATAATAGTGCTAGGTGTTGTTTTTCTAGTGAACATATTCTTCTTCGGTTTTCAACTCCTACATCTTTATTCCCAATGATCTACTCTAGTGGATGATTTTTTTTCACTCATCTACTAGGTGTCTTTGGGGGTACCTAAATTTCTTGTTGCTCTTGATATGATTCTGCAAACTCTTCGTCTTATGCTTCTTCTTCTACTTCTTCTTTTAGATCTTCTTTGTCATTTTGATCTTCTCAATTTGTGCTTCCTTATTTGACCTTCCATACATATTTCTCATCAATCATTACAATGATGCTTTCCATGATTATGTTGAGTCTCAAATTGAAGCATTTATATTTCCTTCTCTTGCTTGAGTACCTGAAAAATATCCTTTTGTCAACTCAAGATTCAAATTTTCCAATCCTACCATGTTGTCTTTTGATATAGAATTTGCTTCCAAATAATATAAAATGCTTCACATTTGTTGGTCTATCTCGTAGGGAGTCTTATCATTGTTTCTTATGAGAATTCCTCTATTCTAAATATGAACTATTATATGTACTTCGTGTACCCAAAATATGTCACCCAACTTGGAATATTTCAACATGGTTATGGCCATTTCCTATATTGTTCTATTCTTTCTTTTGACGACTCCATTTGTTGCGGTGTCCTGGCTATTGAGAATTGTCTTTTTATTCCATGCTCACCACAAAAATTTGTGAATTCTTTTGATGTAAACTCTCCACCATTATTTGACCTTAAACATTTTATTTTCAAATCTATCTCAATTTCAATGATTTCTTTGTATATCTTGAAGTTTTTGAATGCCTCTGACTTCTTCTTGAGAAAGATAATTGTAGTTATGCTTGTGTAGTCATCAACCAATTCCATAAAATATTGTTCGTCATTCAATACCTTTGTTCTCATTGGTCCACATAGGTCGGTATGCACAATTTCCAATGGTTTTGTCATAGAGTATTATTTTGTCTTGAAACTGGTCTTGATTTGTTTTCCTTGTACACAATGATTGCATAGAGTGTTTTCTCACCTTGAAATATTAGGAATTTCTCTTATTGCTTCCTTTATTCTAACTTTGACCAGATTATCAAATTTCATGTGACCCATCCTTCTGTGTCAGAGCCAACTTTCATTTTTCTTTCATAAACAACATTTCTCCTTTTTGATTTCATTCAAGACATAAATGTTGTTTGGGGTTCTCATAGTTGTAGCCACCAACCTACTTTATCCTTCTTTCCTTATCTAACATTTTTTTGCATCATTTTTTTTTTGTGTCCCTGATCGCACATCTAACTTACATTGAGTAGATTGTGCTTCATATCTTCAACCAAGAGAACATTTTGTATATTTGCATCCTTTCTTACAATATTTACTGTGCCTCTTCCTAAAATTCTAGTTGAGTTATCATTTCCGAATGAAACTGATCCATATCGTTCCTTCTTCAGGGTAAGGAACCTATTCTTGTCACAAGTAATATGATTTGAACATCCATTATCAACATACCATCCTCTTTTCATGTGTTGAGCTTGTAGAGAAAGAGAGCATTCTTTAGTGTTGGATTGGTTCCGATTTCTTATCAATATCCTTTGTGGTTCTTCTTTTTTACTGTTTGTATTTTGTGTTGATTATCTTAGGGGAACAATAAATATAAAATCTTTGGCCATGTGTCCAAATTTTTTGCATTTGTAACATTCCACTTCGTTACTCAATTATCCAAAAATGTTGTAGTTTTTGTTTTGTGTTTCATGAGGGCTTCTTGGATAACTATTATTTGAGTATCATTCATAGTTTCTTCTGTTCTTGGAATTTTCTCTGCAGTTCGCAACTTTCTGCCCAAAATTATTACATGAGTAAAATAATCGAAGAAAAAGAATTTGATACCTAAAGGTGGAAGGTATTTTGAATTGTGCTTCTATTCTAAAGTCTTCCTCTTCTTGAGGTATTCCTGGATGTTGCTCATTCAGAACTCTGTATCTTCTAAATGGTGGAATTTCTTTATGATTTTCTTCTTGGTTCCTTTCTTTTTCTTCCTTCTTAGGATAACCTCTGATGACTTCTTCATAGCTTCTTTGTTTTGATTCTTGTTTTGAATGTTTTAACTAAATCAGTACATGTTAAGGTTATGCACTATGAATCCACAAAATAAATTTGGGTCAAACTTCAAAATATCTATGAAGAAGATGCCAAGGTCAAGGGAGATAAACTTCAAACATTTAGAGTCATGTTTGAACACTTGAAGATGAAGGAAGATGAAGACATTGCAACCTACTTTCTACGAGTCGATAAAATAGTGAACTATATTAAAGGTTTGGGAGATGAAATGAAAGAACAAGTCATTGATCAAAAGGTATTAAGGTCTTTACCAATGATATTTGATCTGAAGATTTCATCTTTAGAATAAAGAGTGGACCTATCTAAATTGAGCATGGACGAGTTACATGGGATACTCACAACCTATGATATGAGGATAGAGTAAGATAATCCAGTTATGAAGGAAGAAAAATCCAAGGCATCTAATAATACAAATAATAAGAACAATAAAAAACCAAAATCAGATTGTAGTTGCACCGACGATTCAAAATGAATATGAAGAAATGGAAAACTTCGTAAGAAACTTGAAAAGAGGAACTGATAAGTACAAAGTTATGCTTCCATTGAAATGTTTCAATTGTGGCAGTAATGGTAATTTTTCTTATAAATGTCCCTATGCTAAGAATAAAAATATTTATTAAGAAGATGATCCTAAGAAGAAAAAGAAAATTCAAAAGGGATCTCATAGAAGAAACAAAAATAAATCTTTCAAGAAAAGTTTCTACTCAAGGGAAGATAGTGCATCATCAAACAAGGATGATTATGGTGATATTGATTTAGAGAGAGTACTATTCATGGGAGTAGATTATTATTCTGAATAAGAAGGCAAAGTTGATCTCAGAGAAGAACTAATCAGTTTCTTAGAAGAATTGAGAAAATAAATAAAAGAAAAAAAGTAACTCAAGGAAGAGTTAAAGACAAACAACAAAGCTCACAATTCCAACTATGAAGAAGTCAAGAAGATAATAACGAAATTAAAAATCCAAGTAGAAGAAGACAAAAAGATTGAAGAATCGCTCAAAAATCAGTTGGAAGAAAAAAAAAGGTGATTCAAAGCTTGGAAGCATAAACAAACACTCTTATAAAAGATCTCCAGAAGAAAGATATGTAGCAAAATAACACTAAAATATTGGATAAGATTATTAGCAGTTAGAGACCATATTATGACAGGACCGAGATAGGATACCACCAAATGAAAAATAAGAAAGGTTCAAGTTCAAAGTCAACAGAACAAGTTATTCCAATAATGTACACTCTACCCTTTATTTCAATAAAAGCGAGGTTATTTTATAGGATCAATCTATAGGATCAAGCTACAAGGCCGTTTATACAACTAATGGAAGTCAATCAAGAGTCAATATCCACATCAACATTTCAACTATTAATATCGGCAACAAAACTACCATCCCCAACCATTTCTACATAAAATGAAACAATCAGGATAACAAAAGTCTACTTCTACATGATACTTTGTATCTTGTAGAAAAAATATCCAGCATAAAATAAATAGATCTATAGGATGTTATGTCTCCTATAGAATGATCGAAGGCCATGATATTAAAAAAAATTGCATCTATGATCTCGTGGAGGACATCAAGATGACCTGGACACCATCAAGAAGATGAATCACCATTACATTTACTCCAGCCACCTACCAAAAGAAAAATTAATATGCATGCAAAGATAAACAAGATAACATACTTATCTTTCCTCTTGACATTGAATTAAGATCCATGCAAATTTATCTATGCTTGTTTCATATATAATAATTTATAAATTCTATATGGTGATAAGAATGAGAACATTCACATCTTGCCAATCGGGTAGGCCATGATTTGTGCCAAGATTCGAATTGGCGTGTGGAAATTAAGTGATTTTTAAGTGGCGGATCATTGCTATGAGTTGAGAACATGAATTCTAGAGTAATGAAAACACCGAGTAGAAAATTGTGACTAGACAATAGTAAAATCCAATATTTGGGGGAATAAATCATAGTTAAAGAGAAATCAGAGCACCATTTTGAAATTAGAATAAATAATATGTGGTTCAAGCCATATGAAAGAAAGAAGATGGGCTCACAGGTGAGTAAGAGAAGAAAAACACCCAACCAAATAATTTGAAGACGTTATAGGAGCAGAATCTCTATAGGTAGTTGTGAAATCCTAGACAAATAAATATCACCACGGTCTCATCATTTTCTAAATTTGCTGCAAGATTTATGTTTTTCTTAATTATGGCCATTGCAAGGGGCATTTATATGGGTTCTTGAACAAAAAAATCACATCCTGTAGAAACCCAATTTTTCGCATTCATAGTCCTATAGAACATAGTTTAATTAATAACCAACTTTCCATGTGTTAGATCCTCCTCAAGATAGTGTTAAAGTTCTTATGTTACAAACCCATGGTCAAATTCTTTCAACACTAGAGTTTGTGTGAGTCTTTGAAAAACACATCCTATAGAACCCAACTTACATAGTTGGTGCATAATGTTTTTTTCATAGTTTCTACAGGAACAATTGCAAAGAAACTATACGAACCTGGAATTGTTAAGGAAACCCTCATTTTTTCCCTTTCTTATAAGAAAACCCTTGTTGGAATTATAGCCAACATGTTTTCCTAAGTGAAAAACCTAAGTTGTCATACTCTCTAAAGGAGTAGTTCAAATTGAACATTCTACAGGAAACCAATAACCAATTCTTCTCTTCTTTTGATCAAGAACTCAACTTATCATCCTAAAAACATGGGAGGTGGATTCAAAAGGAGAGAGCCAACATAACCATCTAGGGATTATGACAATCCTAATATAGTTGAAATTTTTCGGAGATGTAACTGGTTGGGCTATTTTGAGAGACTCAAGGGATATGATGATGAGGTAACCATAGACTTTGCTCAGAATTTCCATAACATTCAAGAACAAGAATATGTGACCACAGTAAGGGGAATAGTGATTAGAATCAATGAATATTCCATAATCAGGGTATCTATTCTACCCTTGGGCCTCCCTTGGGATAAATAAGAGAGGAAAGAGGCCATTAATGCCAAGAAGGCATTCTTCCTCCCAAATGAAAAACCTGATGAGGACAAAAATGGAATCAAAAGGGAAATCCTTCCTCACCCATGGTCAGAGGTGGCCTATCATATCATCAAGTAAATCATATGTGAGGGAAGGATGGGTGTAGTCTATTCCTACCACTTCAAACTATTACACCAACTTAGACATCTTCCAAATTAGGAAGCACATCAGAAATTAAGCATCCCTTACTTCCTCCTCCAATCATTAAGGGAAATGAGCCTAAAAGTACAAAAGGGAAAACAATATTTTTTGTCACATAATGGGCTCATCAAATTGATAGTTTCAAATTCCATCATATAATTAAAACACAAAATTTTGTGGGTATATTTCATAAACATGGATTGACAAGATTTTGAAGAGGCACAATAAACAATGAGTGAGGAGGAAAGGAGAAAAGGAAAAGAACATAAGAAAATCACTAGGCCCAAAAGGTAAAAATAGAAAAAGAAGGATAAAAAATAGAAGATAGATGAAAAATACAAGGAAGTGGTTGATGTATTGGCTACTTTAGGAGCCCCCAATGTCATCCCCTTGAAAATCACCAGTGAAAACTGTGTACAACCCAAAAGAAGGAGGTCCAAAAGAATCAAGATTCAAAAGAAGAAAAGCCCAGTGTTAGCCACTCCACTCACCATCACATCCCAAGTGGAAGAGGTCAAGGACACTCCTAGTCCAGATTTTCCAAAAGAAACAAAGGGGAAGGAACGTCAAGAGGAAACAATGGTGAAGGAAGAAAAAACACTTGAAGGAACTTCTAAAACAAAAACCCCCATGGAAAACCTTTTCTATGTAGCCTTGTTATAATTCGAGAAGGCCACGTTTGATGTCATCAAGTGGAGAAGGGTGGTAGAAGATAATAAAGGAAAAAAAAAAAAGAGGCTTCTTAATAATTGGAGTAGCAGCTGCAACTTATGCAGAAAAAAATACAAATTATGACTATGTAGAAAGTGGAAAACATCCATAAGTTGAGAGAGGAGAACCAGAAGTTGCAACAACAATTGAATAATGAAAGAAGATATCTGCATGAGAAGAGTGAACATATTGAAATTATGGAAGCTACAATCAAGATAATAGCTAAAGTGTCTATATAGATGCTAGAATGAAGACCACCAACTAGGACATATACATTGTTCCTAAAATAACAATGGGATACAAATTATATTGCACACTTGGCTAAATTTGTGAAATTCAACCTTGATACCCACAAATATTTTTGAGATGCATATCAGGGCTGTAATATGGAGGAAAGAGATCAACTGTGTGAATTCTAACTACATAACACCATCTTTCCACACTGCTACAATTTGAATCCCAATCCATATGTGGGGGATGTCCAATTGATGGCCTTTGCATCATGGCTAAGGCATGAGGAAATGAGGGCAGAGGAATTAAATAAGTATAAGGAAGAAGAATCCAAAACACCTTTGTGGACCATAGATGAGGCTTTCAGACCTAGGGATGTCATTTAAACAATCATCATAGCCTCTCTTTGTATGGGGATGTAGCTCTAAGATGGATAAGAAATAAAAGGAAAGAAATAACCAATCTTGATGGCTCACTCATATTATTGGGAGAAGAATCAGCAGAGGCCTGCCATAGGATATGGCACTCCTTCCTTCATGATTTTCAAATCAAAGAACCTCATTCCCCCAATACCTTTCAACTTCCCCTCTTAAGGACACCATGCTACAAAGAAGCTTTAAGGAAAATGAAGACTAAATGGATTGGGTTCAGGATGATCCCTTTATTTCTTCTCCCTGTAACACATATGGTTGTTGTCAACTTAGAAAGGGAAGAAGAAGAGTGGGCCAAAATTGTGAAAGATAAAAGATACCATGAACAACAAGCTATCACCATATATGTAGCCTGGGATATGATGCAAGAATTCAGTAAGCAACAATAAGGTGTTGAGGAACAATAGGGTGACAAACAACAAGAAAAATGTTGAGCAACAACAGGGTGATGAACATCAGGAAAATGTTGAACATCAACCTCCTAGTGAAAAACAACATGGTGGAGGGTAGCAATAACAGTAGTAGGAGTATATGAAAAACATTTTTTGCACAAAGGGTGTGCAAAGTTTTAGTTGGGGGGTGATTTTGAGCCTGATTATTGCTTATTTCAAGGGAACATCTTTGGAACATTTTTCCACCATAAAATGACTTTATATTTGCTTTCAACCATATTTAATAGTAATTCATGGGTATTTTTCATTTTTCTTAGTGAATGTTGAGGTGGATTTTTTTGTATAATGTGCCTTTTTTCTCTAATGTTTTTGGCCAAAGATGTGTATTCTTCCAAGCAAGTCAAACTTCAGGAGTAAGGGGTGCCAACACCCAAGAAACAAGGTATTTTGTCTCCCTCAAAGCATTGTTATCCAAGGATCAAGGAACATTGTTCCCACCTACCTCCAAGAGAGCTCCCTATGCATTAATGACCACTTCTGATAAACAACAGTTGGAGATACATGTGTAATGGGATGCAATCCCTCATTTATTCATTTCTCTCCTCAATTTAGGAAGGGAGGTCTAAATATCAACATATCTGTCTATCTATCTATCTATCTATCTATCTATCTATCTATCTATCTATCTATCTATCTATCTATCTATCTATCTATCTATATATATATATATATATATATATATATATATATATATATATATATATATATATATATATAACTCTAGTCTAGAAGAGAAGGAGGAGATATATAGAGAATTTTTGGAGAAGTATTGTATGGGGAATTTGTGAAGACTTTTGTTGAGAACTCAAAGCCTTCCTACTCTTGATGTATTACTGATATTCATGAAATAAATATGGTTTTGCTTCCAGTCCACTAAATTTTCTTTTAGGATCCTTTTGTTTCTTGGGTATGGCCCATCCAAGAGGGATCAAATACCTTGTTACAACTTTTGTATTTTTCATGCATATTTAGATAGTATTTTATTCTCTTTTGAAGTTTAATATAGCTTTGCGTGATTAATTTCGACTTTTGTTAAAGTTATAAATGATTATATAGTCACAAAATCCATCCTGTAGAAATGTTCAATAGCCTTTTGGAGCACCCTTAGGTACCTCCCAAGGAAAATAATCTCAGATTCACTTCATTTATTTACAGTCTAGGGTTGTTCATGATTTAAAAAAATTGTACTACCTTTTTTAACATTGTTTTGCTTCCTATAGGAGTTTCCTATAGAAACTGTACAATTCATGTAGAAATTGCACAGTTTGTGTAGAAATATCCTGTAGACTTAGTTCAACTTCATATATTGGATTATCTTAATCTTATTTTCACGAAAGCATCAATAAACAATAAAAATACATTTAGATTTCTATTGATGAAAGGGTTAGACAATTAGCTTGTTTTAT
This sequence comes from Picea engelmannii, assembly GCA_009831015.1. Classification (NCBI taxonomy): domain Eukaryota; kingdom Viridiplantae; phylum Streptophyta; class Pinopsida; order Pinales; family Pinaceae; genus Picea; species Picea engelmannii. Next base: position 104,643 of record ML776917.1, on the reverse strand, counting down.
TCATGCATTAGTGTATCTTTACTTTAATTACAACTTTATGTCATAAATTAGATTGAATTCATCATTTTTCTCTCAATTTCATCTTCTTGATTCAATAGTCCTTACTTCCATTAGAATAATTTCTTTCCATGCAATCAATATTATCCATGATTTCATATTATTTTGTTTCCTTCAAGCAATAGTTTAGATCTTCTTTTTTCCAGTTTATTTTCTTGCACATTTTCAACCTTTGATCAGTCGTAGACCTTTGATAATGACACATAAATACTACATACATAGTTCATATCACCTCTTAATTTGGTACGAACCTTGGGTTGACAAGGTAAAATAGGAATCCAACAATACAGTAAATTATTGTTGCTATTCCTAGGGACATCACTTGGCATGGCAAGGAAAGGAAAGGAAAGGCATGGCATGGAAAGGAAAGGAAATGCAAGGAATGTCATGGAATGACAAGGAAAGGGAAGGCATGGCATGGAAGTACAAGTCATGGCATGACATGGAAAGGAAAGACATGGAATGGCAAGGCAAGGCAATGCAAGGCATGACATGGCATTGCATGGCAAGGAAAGGCATGTCATGGCAGTGAAAGACATGACATGGCATGGAAAGGAAAAAAAAAGAATGACATGGAAAGACAAGGTAATTATAAGAATGGAAGGGCATGGCATGGCATGGCAAGGAAAGGCATGACATGGCAAGAAAATGCAAGGAATGGCATGGCATGGGATGAAAAGGGAGAGAATGGCATGGAAAGGAAAAACATGGCATGGCATGTCAAGGTAAGGAAAGGCAAGGCATGACATGTTATGGCATGGAAAGCCAAGTCATGACATGGCAAGTCATGGCAAGGAAAGCCAAGGCAATGAAAGGAAAGGAAATGCAATGCAAGGTGATGCAAGGCATGGCCTATGTAATGGAATATCAAGGAAGATAATGGCATGGAAAGGAAAGGAATGTCATGAAAAGGCAATGCATGACAAGGAAATGAATGAGATTGCATGGCATGGAAAGGAAAGGAAAGGTAAGGCATGGAATGGCAAGGAAAGGCATGGGATGGAAAGGAAATTAATGGCATGGCATGGGATGACAAGGTAAGGCATGGCATGTCATGGAAAGGAAAGTAAATGCAATGCATGGCATGACAAGGCAAGGCAATGCAATGCATGGCATGGCATGGAATTCCAAGGAAAGACATGGCATGACAAGGGGAGGAAATGAAAGGAAATACATGGTAAGTTAAGGCAAGGAAAGGCATTCCATGACAAGGAAAGTCATGGCATGGAATGGGATGGTATCATAAGGCAAGGAAAGGCATGTCATGGCAAGGTAATGCAAGGCAAGGCAAGGCAATGCAAGACAATGGAAGGAATGGAATGACATGGCATGGAAAGGAAAATCATGGAAAGGAAAAGCATGGCATGTAAAGGCAAGGCATGGCATGGAAATTCAAGGCAAGGCAAAGAATGGAATGAAAAGGAAAGGCATGGAATGGTATGTCATGGCATGGAAAGGAAAGGCATGGAATTTAAAGGAAAGGAAAAGAAATGAAAGGTAATTAAAGGAAATGAAATGCAATACATGGCATGACATGACATGGAAAGACAAAGCATAACATGGAAAGTCAAGGAATGGCATGGAAATACAAGGCATAGCATGGCAAGGAAAGGCATGAAATGGAAAGGAAAGGAATGACATTGGATGACATGGAAAGGAAAGATATCACATGGAATGACATGGAAAGGAAAGGAAAGGAAAGGAAAGGAGTGGCATGGAAAGGAAAGGAAATACAAGGCATGTCATGGCATGGAAAGGAAAGGCAAGACATGGAATGGAAAGAAAGGCATGGCATGGAATGGAAAGGTGAGGCATGGCATGGAAAGGTGAGGCATGGCATGGAAAGGAAAGGCAATGAAAGGCATGGCATGGCATGGAATGGAAAGGAAAGGAATGACATGGAAAGGAAATGAATAACATGGAATGGGATGGGATGGAATGGAATGGAAATACAAGACATGGCATGAAAAGGCAATGCAAGGCATGTAATCACAAGGAAAAGTAATGCAAGGCATGGTAGGGAATGTCATGGAAAGGAGTGGCATTGAAAGGCAAGGAATGGAATAGTAAGGAAAGGAAAGGGATGATATGGAAAGGAAAGGAAAGGAATGGAATGGAAAGGAAAGGCATGGGATGGCATGTCATGGCATGGAAAGTCAAGGTAAGGCAAGACATGGCATGTGAAGGCAAAGAAAGGAAATGCAAGGCAAGGTATGGAAAGTCAAGGAAGAGAAAGGCATGGTATGATAAGGAAAGGAATGGCATGGAAATGAATGGAAATACAATGCAAGACATGGAATGAAATGGAAAGGAAAGGCAAGGAAAGACAAGGAAAGACAATCCAATGCACGACAGGGTGATGCAAGGCATGGCAAGGAAAAGTGTGGCATGGAAAGATAATGCATGTCATGGAAATTCAACAGATGACATGGGAAGTCAAGGCATGGAATGACAAGGAAAGACATAGCATGGAAAGGAAAGGGAAGGCAAGGCATGACATGGCAAGGAAAGACAATGACAGGCATGGAATTTCATGACATGACAAGGAAAGGCATGGCATGGAAAGGAAAATCAAGGGATGGCATGGCATGGCATGTCATGGCATGGAAATTAAAGGCAATGAAATACATGGCATGGCATGGAAATTAAAGGAAATGAAAGACATGGCATGGCGTGGCATGGTAATGCAAGGCATGTCATGAACTGGAAAGGTAATGCATGGCATAGAAAGTAAAGGCAAGTCATTGGATGGCAAGGAAAGGCAAAGCATGACATTGAAAGGAAAGACATGACATGGCATGGTATGGCATGGAATGGAAAATCAAGGAAAGTAAATACATGGCATGGAAAGACAAGACATGACATGGCATGGCATGGAAAGGAAATTCATGATTGGGAAAGGCAAGGAAAGGCATGGCATGGCAAGGAAAGGAATGGCATGGAAAGGCACGACATAACATGGCAAGGAAAGTCAAACCAACATAGGCAATGAAATGACAAGGAAAGAAATGGAATGGAATGTAAAGGAAAGTAAATGGAAGGAATGACATGGAATGACAAGGCATTAAATGGAAATGGAAGGCATGGCATGGCACGACATGGCATGGAAATTCAAGGCATGGCATGGCAAGGGAAGGAAATACAAGGTAACACATGGCAATTCAAGGAAAGGAAATGCATGTCATGGAAATACATGGAATGGAAAGACAAGGCATGGCATGGCATGGCATGCCATGGAATGCCATGACAAGGAAAGGAAATGAAATTCAAGGCATGGCATGACATAGCAAGGCTAGGCATGACAAAGCTAGGAATGACATGGCATGACAAGGCAAGGAAAGGGATTGCAAGGAAAGGTAAGGGATGACATGGAATGGAAAGGTAAGGCAATGAAAGGAATGGCATGACATGACATGGAAAGGAAAGGCATGGCATGGAATGGAAAGGAAAGGAATGGCATGGAATGGAAAGGAAAGACATGGGATGACAAGGAAAGGCAAGGCAAGATATGGGATGGAAATGCAAGGTAAGGCATGACATGACAAGGTAAGTCTTGGCATGGTATGGAAAGACATGTCATGGCAAGTCAAGACAAGTAAAGGCATGGAATGGAAAGGCAAGGAATGACATGGAATGGGATGTAAAGGCAAGGCATGACATGGAAAGGAAATGAAAAGAATGGAATGTAAAGACAAGGAATGACATGGAAAGGAAAGGCACGGAATGGCATGTCAAGGAAAGGAAATGCATGAAATGGAAAGGAAATGAATGGATTTGCACAGAAAGAGAAGGAAATGAAAGGCATGACATGGCAAGGAAAGGCATGGCCTGGAAACATAAGGAAATGCAAGACAAGGCATGGAAAGTCAAGGTAAGGAAATGCATGGCATGAGAAGAAAAGGCATGGCATGGAATGGAATGACAAGGAAAGGAAAGAAATGCCATGTCAAGGTAAGGCAAGGAAAGACAGTTTAATGCAAAACAAGGCAATGCGATACATGGAATGGCTTGGAATGGAAAGGGAAAACATGACATGGAAAGGAAAGGGATGGCATGGAAATTCAAGGCATGACATGGAAAGGAAAGACAAGGCATGGCAAGTCAAGCCATGGGATGGCATGGCATGGTAATGCAAGTCAATGAAAGACATGTCATGGAAAGGAAAGGAAATGCAAGGCATGTTATGACATGGAATTTCAAGGAAAGGCATGACATGGAAAGGAAATGCATGGCATGGCCTAAAAAGGAAAGGGATGGAATGAAAAGGCAGGGAAAGGCATGGCATGACATGACATGGAATGGAATGACATGGCATGGAAAGAAATGGCATGGCATGGAATAGTAAGGAATGGAATGACATGATATGGAATGGAATGGCATGTAAAGGAAAGGCATGACATGGCATGGCATGGCATGAAAAGGAAACACATGGAATGGAAAGGCAAGGAAAGGCATGACATGGCATGGAAAGTCTTGGCAGGACATGGAATTTAATGAAAAGGAAAGGAAATGCAAGGCATGGCATGGAATGACATAGCATTTCAAGACATGGAATGTTAAGGGAGAACAATGAAAGGAAAATCATTGAATGGCATGGAAAGGCAAGGCATGACATGGCATGGCATGACATGTCAAGGAAAGATATGAAATGGAAAGGAAAGGTGTGGCATGGCATGGCATGAAAAGGAAATGAATGACATGGCAAGGAAAGGAAAGGAAAGGCATGACATGGCATGACAAGGAATGTAATGGCATGGTGTTCACACAAAAAATTGAATTTTCAAATTTTGTCCTTTTTGCAATGTTAGTTTTTGCAGTGCCAATGAACTAGCACTCATTTTGTACCGCTTGATTTCCATTAATTCATGTCCAGGGGCTTGCCAAGATATGATTATGATTAATTTCATCAAAATCATTTGGTCAATGAAATCAATCTACTGATTAAGCCACCATATACAACCCTCAAATGATGCAACCAACTAGTTAACAATTAAGTGAATGATCAAGTGTGAAAGTGATTGTAGCCTATGTTGACTCGAGGAAGGTATTAAGGTGCAACATATTGCAAAATGATTGAGCTTCCATTGGCCAGTACAAATAAATTTGTGCTAAAAAAAACTGGATTTTAAAGCCAATTGTGCTCTCAGGATTATAATAAGGTTTAAATTCAGTTTTATAAACTATTGGCTTCAAGATCCAATATCCAAGTCTATTTTTCCAGGCCTAATCTCCAAACACAATCCATACACAACATAAGAAACAAAATCAAATCAACACCCAAGACCAAGCGCCAAGCCGCCAAGGAGAGGAGTGTAAGTGCACAATGCGTCGATAGTTGTGTCATACTTCTGCATATATGAATGAGTTAAAACATTTGTATGTGTTGCATGTGGGATATACTCACATATATAAAATAAATATTTTCAGCGCTAGGCACTCAAGATCCAAGGATTCATAGGCGTGTTGAGTTTATTCAACCTTGAGCATGATTCCAAGTGTCTAACATAAAGGGAAATCATATTCAAGGTGAATAATACATGCACTATGTGTCGAATAGTTTGATGTCGAACACCACATTTCCAACTACAGTCCAACCTTGAATCTCCACATAGAGACTAGTTTTGAATGATGATAATGCAGTCCTAACCACAGAAGGCGATGCAATAGAAATTGAAATCAAGAGTGAAAAGTTCCAACTCTTCTCCTGCTCCTAAATGATCACAACCAATGACATTAAATTCTCAACATGAAGGTCAAAGAAAAATTGTTATGCAAGTAATTCAAGGGGTCCAATGCACATGGTTTCACAGATTTGATGCTAAATTCCATATGAGGTTTTCCATACAACTTATGCATAACAAAGTCGAAAATAGTATCATTTGTGTAGCTCATGACAACCCATATAGTAATATTTTGTTAATGAAGAAATGAATCTAAAATTCTTTGCTTCCTTTTTTCAGTTGAATTACTAGTGTAAATTTAGAGCTAGACCAAGCTCACCTACCACCCTAGCATATTTTTCATTTGCAAAGGTGTATTGTGCATTTTCAGAGTAATGTATTCTACTATATGTTACGTACTTTGATGTTGGAAATAAATTGGATGCAGAGTCATCTTGAAGCTTTGAGATTGATGACAAATTGTCACCAGAAAAGATGGAGATTGTAGAATCAATTAAGGGCTTCATTTGTTCCATTCTCAAAGTTTTGAAAGAGATTTTATATGTTGTCACTGACATATCAAAGAAATTGAATGATAATGGTACTATATATTTGTACCCTCTTGAAATAATATCTGAGATTTTTCAATAAATGAGTGTTCAAGTGGATTATCTTGGAGTTTGTTGTTATCCTCCCCAAGAAGTTCAATATATGAAATTTTTTTATAAAAAAATTCCATGGCTACATTGAAGGCCCTACAATTGGAGAGGATGTTGTTGGAACATAGTTGTATGCGGAAGTATTTTTAATTTTCAAAAAAATCAACCTAAATGTGCAGAAAGTAAATGTGTTGTTATATCACATTCGAAAATTTGAACGGGTAGTTGAGTTTGCAACAAAGTTTCGTAGAAAAAGTGTTGTAGGCAGAGTTTTTGTAGTGAGTTCTCAGATGCTGCGAAACTATACAGTCATCTTCAGATGAAGAATTTTTCAATTTTCATCTAGAGGGAGCATGCTAAATCACCATGAGGACTCGAGGAATCATCTATTTTTACACCCAAAATCATGTAGTTTGTTGAGATTTGAATGCACTAATTAATTAAGGAACTTAACCCAAAAATATAGGAAGTAGTTTTAGTTTGTTATAATTGTTTCTAATTCGAGGAGAATCTGAAGGTTTTGAATCCTCAATCTATGTAATCATGATAATATATATATATTGGAGACAAGAGGAGGGTGACAGGTTCATTTCAGAGATCTGAGAAGGGCCTGAGGGAGCAAAAACTTGTGTGTGTGCTTATTTGTAAGTCTACAGGGCATATCAAAATGTAATCGTTTCTTCCCTTGAAGATTCAGGAAGGGTGTATTATCAAAATGTTAATTTTCTTTGTTTTCATTCCTTTTATCTTCTTTCTTGAATAAGACTGCAGACTTTGAGGATCATGGCTACCTTTGATTGATGGAATCTTGAGTAGGAGAAGATATGTTGTGACAAGATTAGTAGTCATTTTTTATTGTTCAAGTATATTGTATCTATTTCGTAGATAGGATTTATGTTCGGTGGATGTTTCACTCTTTGTTATATTCTTCATTCTTCCATCCATCATCTTATAGCTTTTGATCTGATAACTCAGCTTGAATTTCTTTGATTTGTAGAGTGATTATGGCTCCATGCCCAATGGTATACTCTTTTAAACCTCATCTTTCTTCCCTTTCTCTTTTAGTCTCATTGATCCACTCAAACATAAACCTGATTTAATTATTCATATTCTGATGGGTACTAGGCTTGTCCTTATAGTAGTTTAAGGGTGAATCGTAATTCTAACACATGGCATGGCATGACAAGGAAATGCAAAGAATGGAATTTCATGGAAAGGTAAGGAAAGGCATGGCATGGCATGACAAGATGAGGCATGGAATAACAAGGCAAGGAAAGGCATGACAAGGCATGGCATGTCAAGGAAAGGCATGGTTGGTTGAGGCATGGTATGGAATGACATGGAGTGGCATGGAATAGCATGACATGGCAAGGAAAGGTATGACATGGCATGAAAAGGAAAGGAATGTCATGGAAAGGCAAGGCGAGGCATGGAAAATCACATCATGGAAAGGCATGGCATGGAAAGGGATGGCATGGCAAGGCAAGGCATTGCATGGAATGGCATGGAATGTCAAGGAAAATTAAGGCATGAAATGGCAAGGCAAATAATGGTATGGTTGTTACACATGATTTTGGTCACTTTGGTGATGTATCTACAAGTGATATATTCAGGATCCCACAAGGACTTTTTTCCTGAGAAAAGTGACTGTTGTCTCCTTCCAAAAAACACATTTTAAGATGAGTTCGCAGGCTGCCTATATTACAGGGTGTGAAAGCCCTTCATGCCTGCAGGAAACCCAAAATTAGGGTGTGAATTGTTTGCAGTCTGCTCTATAGGTAGAGTATGAACCTGTTTCAAAGATTGGAAAAGAGAAAGAGGTCACAAAGGTTCTAGAAGGGAATCTTCTAGAAAATGAGTTGGCATTCGCATGGTTGGCATACTACTAACTTCTCAGATTTAGTGGGATCATCCTCATCCATGTAACCATCTCTCCTTCTCCTATATATTGAAAGTTTTCTCATGGAAAAGGTTAAGAAAGATTGAATGAAGAATTGGTGAAATAATTGTGTGAAGGAATCTGCTTGGACAGAAGCTTGAAGACTCTATTCGGTCTATCAAGTTGTATTGGATATTCTTCATGCAAGCGTAGAGAAAGTGTGTGTGTTGGAACCAAGGGTCACTGAAAGGAAGCTTGCAACATCAAGGCGATCTAGTTGTATCTTCTACTTTCATTTAATATAACACAGCAACATGTCCCTTTCCCATAAAATCACTCTTATTTTATTGCATGACTCATTGATCATATGCATAGGTTGACACTCCATATACTTTGCTATCTTCACTTTGGTTGGTTTTTTTTGTTTTGGACCTGATTTCACAAGAGCACTGGAGTGAAGCGGGAACAACAGAGACCTAAGGAAGTGATATAAAGGTATGTCACTCATTCCTTCTTAGTAGTATATTCAATGATTGCAACTTAGGGAAAGATTTGTGTCCTATCCTATTTTGTTCTAGATCCAGGTGGATCTAGGGAGATCTATTAGTGTCCGCACCTACCGATTTATCCAATAACAAAATTAGCGACTCCACTGGGGATACAACCCATTTTGGTGGTTTTTTCTTTGCCATTTTCTCTTGACCTACCCTTTTTCATTCCCAATCAATCTCTGAGTCTTGAGGAGATCCTCACAGACTCCCTGGATCTAGAAGTTTCCTCAAAAGTTCTGCCTTTTTTCAAAATTTGCTTGATTACAGACCTTCTCGCACTGCACCTTTCTATAGCTTATGAGAATAACTAAGGTTCACACCCCAGTGTTTAGTTCAGTGCGAACTTCTCGCACCCTGCCTTTGTCTAGCCTGTGAGAATCCTTAATTCTCGCATTGTACTCCACTGTCAGACTGTGAACTCACTTGTGAAAATTTTGGATTAAGTCTTTTGTGTCTTCAGATGCCCTGATTGGTTGGTGTGTCTGGAAAGAACTTCTCTGGCTAGTGATTGAATGTTTCTTGACTTCAAATCTCGCGAATGATTAGTTTTCGGAAATCGAAAGCTCTTCTTGTTCATTTTTCTCAATTTTTACCTCTTGATCTTTTCTTAACAAGGGTATAATCTTTGATTCTGAAATCTGAGTGCTTGTTTGGTTGGGAGCCTTTGATTGGATTAAAAGTTGAGATTAATTGTCCTTTTCAATTGCTTATTACTTGGAAAATTGTTACCCATGTGCATTTGAAGAGACTAGTCTTGTCAGTGTGTTATTTATGTCTTCATTGAAAGTTCGATTTGGGTGTTTGTTGTGTATTTATTTTTCGTTGGTTGCATACTTTTTCTTAGTTCCATCCCTGTTGTTTGGTTTCTAATAAAAATTAAAGACATTTTCTTTTTTTAAGCAACTTTTTATTCGAAAATATTTGCATTTGAGTATTGAAAAAGAATGAATAGGGAATTTGCATTGTTCATGGTTGTTTGATATTACATTTTAGAGAAGATCATACATCGTAGTGCACATTGTTCTAGAAAACTCCTATTTCCCTCCTGTAAATAGGATTCATTGAACAAAAAATAGTATCATTCATTCCAATTTATGCATTGTTGGGTCAGAGTCTCACACAACATCGGTTTCATTTCCGTCTCCTTTTGAGTAACAACAACCTTTAATAATATTTCAGAATTTTAAAATTCAACTAGTAACTTTTTCTAGGGCTCTTTTACACCAACATTAGCTAGGATAGAGCTTTGGAATAGGTAGTGAGACACACTCTCCAAATTACAAAACACACAATAGTATCTTGTGATAAGGAGTGTCAAATTCCATTTGCATCATTTTGTCCTGGGAATCCCTTCTCACACAAGGTTCAAACCTGAGGTCGCATTGAGATTGACAGAGTTACTCACCCTACTTTATTGATATCGGTGTATATATTGCACGTATTACGGGGGTCACTTGAAGGCATACCCTCAATGATGAGTGGAAGCCTCTCAAGCTGATTTCGAGCTAGATACCTTACCCTTGTGTGTGGATTGAACTGTCGACTGTTCCCCCAGGCATCATTGTTGTTGGTGGTAACCTTAGTATCCTATATTCTTAGGGTCTTACACAAGGTGACTGTGAAGGGCTAAGTCTTCATGGTACCTGGAATCGACATTGACCAAACTCACTCGGGATCCTTGGAGGGTATACCCACAATTTTGTGTGGGAGCTTGCACCAGGGTGTAAGTCCATTAAGCAGGTCGTCAACGTAACTTTTCCACCCTAGCTTAGCCCCTTATTGTCTTGTTGTTGTGACGTTGGATTTCATCACCAACTAGTGAATTCAAAATTGGAAGGTCTTGTTTGCTTGGTTTTTCTTCCTAGATTTTACTAGCACGTGTTGTTTACCCAAGTTGGCCATAGAATTTATTTCATAAAATTATAACTCGATCATAATTGAACCTCCATGTCATTCACGTAGAATGCAAGGCCTACCCCCAGAAGATTTGGAAGGTTCTCAACCCTTGCCTACCAACTCACTGGAGGGCTCTCCTCAACAAAGTGAAGCCCAAGACATTGCCACTCCACCAGTGGAAAGAGCTAACTCTTTAGAATGGTTCTAAATTACCAATTCTCGAGAGGACTTTCGACTTCCTCCCAACTTCGGGAGATGTATTGTGTGAGTGAATTCTTCCGAAGATATAATTGTCCAAACTTCTAGATCACCAACCACACCTTTCATAGGACCTGAGGGTCAAGATCCTTTTTGGACTACTGGCATTTTTAGACGGGATCTCTTTGGCTCAGGAGTAGGCGTTAATATCACTGTCGCACCTGAGTTGCCCAAAACATCTGATCCAGACATAGTACCTTTTACTACTGCTTATTATTTTCCTGGTACAAACACTCTGCCAGCTAACCACATATTGACTATCCCTCTACAAACGGTCCATTACACAATGGTCCCAAACACTACGAGTCCTCACACCGGGATTACAATAGCTAGCCAAGCTCCCATTGGAACACCTCTTTCGCCCAGATTCACCCTAGCCCTTCCGCCCAGATACCATGCATTGAATGCTTCTATTCCCTCTCCTACACAAATCCCATCCGAGACTCCTGACATTTCCACTTCTTCTGGGCACCATCCCATTCATGGTTTTATTCTAACACTTCCTTGACCCCCTTTCAGAGGACCTCTTCCATCCTCTATAAGAGGCACCAACCCTAGTGGCACCATCCCGTGTTTCACACCTAATTACCAGATTCCTGTTGGTGGACAATTTCACCAAGGAGGCCAAACCCAATCCCCTTTTGTAGGAAAAATCTCAATTGGGAAGCAACCCCCAATTGAAGGGCAACCCCCACCGACCCCACCCTATGGAAAAAACATACCTCCATCCTTGGCCTAGTATTGGAATTATCTTATACAACATAATCCTCACTCGACTGGGGGGAAACAACCTCAAGATAGCTCTGTCATACCCCCTAGTACAAGCCAACCATATCTAGGAATGTCTAATCCTATTTGGGGCATGAACGCTCAACCCCACGCCCCTGTTCAAGGGTACAACCCTATGAATTACTTTCCTCCACACCAACAACCGAATATGACCTGATCTTTGCATTATATGCAAACTGCTTATGGTCCCAATGGTCTACCGACGAGACTCCCTCCCCAAAGTCACCAACACCCACATGTCAATAGACAGTTACCCTTCTTAGACACCCTGGACCTCCTTTATCTATCGAGGATTTTAAATGATTCGATCCATCACTCTCCTCAATGGCCCGCCATACCATCCAAACTACCATCTGACATCCCTACATTCGATGGAAAACCAGGAGAGGACCCAAACAATCATGTAATGACTTTTCACCTTTGGTGCTCATCCAACTCCTTGATGGATGACTCTATTCGTTTACGCCTTTTTCAGTGAACCCTCACAGGTTCCGCCATGAAGTGGTATATAGAATTACCATGAGGCTTCTTCACCGACTTCAACACCCTCTCTATGGATTTTCTCACCCACTACCAGTTACCGATCCACTACAAAATGGGAACCAAGATTTTGAGTTCTTTCAAACAAACTAAAGCCACCCATATCTTTGATCACATTCATGAGTGGCAATGGAGACGACGTCTCATCAAACTCGAACTTCCCAATCAATTGTTGGTAGAGTGGTTCACGAAATCATTCATGAATGACATCACTCGTGACATTGCCATGGGTAGAGTTGTCACAGAAGAATAGGAAATCAGTCGTGATCAATACCTCAACCTCGTTTATTCACAAATGGGTACTATTTACGACTTACTCCCTGATGCACCTCATCCTTCTACTTCCACTATCTCAACTACTCTTGCTGCTTCTCATGTAGCTGACGGCGTGATTGGCACTTTCCATGCCCAACCTCACTCCATCCAAAACTCTAGCAACAACCCCAAACCCATTTCTTCTAATGTTCAAAATTCTCCGTCTCCTACCCCTCCCATCGACAAGACTTCTGAGGTAAACTCTGTTCAATCTACCCCCACCGGAAAAAATAAATCCAAAAAGGGAAAGGGTAAGAACAAGGAGGATAAAAATAATTTGTAATCTGAGAAAACCAAAACACTACTTGTTGAGAATAGGGATAAGAGAAAATCTCGATACCCTTGTCTTATCTGTGGTGATGATCACTACACTAAGGATTGTCCACGACGAGCCAAGGTTACTAAGTTCCTTCAAGGGACCACGAAACCCCCCACTCCGACCGTATTGTCACAAACCTTCCCCTCTCAACAACAGGCCCAATTGGTCATTCATGACCAACGTTCCCCCTCCAATACATCCTACGTCTTAATGTGTATAGGTGATTCAAAGAATAATGACATCACACTTACCACTCGAGCCAAAGATTATTCTTCCTCCAAAGAGAAGGTTGATGCAATACCTCCTTTGTTGGTCCAACCATCTCCCATGACTCCACCTACCAACGGTCCTCTTCATCTCTAACGAATGAGCCTAGATACAGTCATTCTCCCTCCTCCAAAGGGTGTTGTTCAAAAATTAGCTTTCAATCCTCATGCACGTGCTGCCCAGAACTACAGTATTGTCGAAGATCTGGCCCAAGCATCGTCCGTGATGTCAACCCTTGAATTCCTTCAGATTTGTCCTATACAAAGGAAGGCACTATTGAAATCTATTGGTGGAATCGACCCTACAAATATGAATTTAATAATTTTTGACTTGGAATATCACATTCCAAGGCTACCCCCTCAACTTTCATTCCAAATCCAAGTTATTGTCTCCGACAAAAACATTTGTAGAACAATTATTGATGAGGGTGCCTCGATGTGTGTCATGTCTATTACCTGCTGGAAAGCCATCATCTCTCCTCCTTTGACTGAATCCCACAACATGCTCAAAGCCTTAAATGGATCTGGTTTTAAGCCTTACGGTGTCCTCTCATCATTACCTATTATGTTAGAAGGAAAAACGGTCAATGTTGAAGTAGAGTTCTTTGACACTCCTCTTGATTACAACCTTCTACTTGGCCGTAACTGGATAAATTCCATGTGTGCAATTGTGTCCACTCTTTTCCATGTCATGCATTTCCCACATCAAGGAGAAGTAGTTACCGTAGACCAATTGGCCTTTTTTCTCTCTGATGTAGGTACCGACAACGTACCATTCATTGCAAAAGCCCCCTGGATATGAGAATGTCGTTGTGGATCTTCTTAAAGATTCCTCTTTGATGGGTACTTTCCCCATCTCACCACTCGATGTTCCACACCCATTTGTCGCCTCGATCAATATGATCTCCACCTCTATTCACAGAACCCCTGCGTCTTACGACCCGTGGATGGTACCCAACCCCGACGATCATCTTCGGTATGGTGACAAAATGCCTTTGAGTCCGGTCAAATCCGCTTATCAAGCCATTCAATCGACAACCCTCTCTCTTGGTGATTTATCTCTGGATCCATTCCGCGTCATTTTTCCTACAGACGAGATGAGTATGTTTGTTATGTCTATGGAAGATACCCCTTGGGACGATGGACATCATCATTCCATCCTCTTCCTGGAACAATGCACCATCGAGGGTTACCAACGAATCTCAACCCCGTCGACCGTTGTCATCATTTCTATCATTCCCAAGTCTACACATGATATGTTCTACAAAGGGAACTTAGGTAATATCTCACCCACCATCCCCCTCAACATATCCATAAAACCTGAAGTTGTTGACAAAGTGCATATCGGAGCTTCATGTTCCCAGGACGAAGTTGTCACCTACAAGTCTCTTTTCCAAGAATTTCATGACGTCTTCTCATGGAGCTATGAAGAAATGCCAGGGATTGACCTCGACATTGTGGTACATGAGATTAAGACATACCTGGGTGCTAAACCCATCCGGCAATGACTTCGTCCGGTCCACCCACATAAAGCAACCACTATCAAGCTTGAAGTTGAGAAACTTCTCAAAGCTGGCTTTATTTACTCTGTGGCTCTAACTGACTAGGTTTCCAATCTTGTTCTGATTGACAAGAAACAAGGCACAATCTGTGTGTGCATTGATTATAGGGACATTAACAAAGATTATCCTAAAGACAACTTTCCTAACCCCTTCATCGACCAAATCGTCAACGATTGTGCTGGAAGTGAAATCTTCTCTTTGATGGATGGTTTCTCTGGATATAATCAAATCAATATCGTACCCACAGACCAACACAAGACAACTTTTATTTGTCCTTGGGGCACTTTCGCCTACCGGAAACTTCCATTCGATTTAAATAATGTTTGCGCAACTTTTCAACGTGCTATGACTTACGCCTTTCATCATATAAAGCACATTGTTCAACCATATCTCGATGACTTACCCGTTCATTCCATGCGCCATGTAGATCATCCAATACACCTCTGCGCCATTTTTCTTTGATGTCGGTTTCACCACATATGCTTGAATCCCCATAAATGTGTTTTTTGTGTAGGATCTTATCAACTTCTGGGCTTTATTGTTTCAAGTCAAGGGATCAGGGTAGATCCTTTGAAGTTCGAGGCGATACTCAATCTCCCTCCTTCTTACTCACTTCGCCAGTTACAAAGTTTTCAAGGGAAGGCAAACTTTCTCCGTCGTTTCATCCCGAACTATGCTGAGCTAACTCTTGGATTTACGCGACTACTCAAGAAAGGTTTTGAGTTCGTATGGGATACCACTGCCAACAAATATTTTGAATCTTTGAAATTGTCATTGACACATACCCCACTACTCTTCCCACTGGATTATAGTCGAGATTATTTCCTTTACCTCACAACCTCAGACTATAACATCGCTATGGTTCTCATCCAGGAGGATGATTCTCATGATGAACATGTCATCTATTACTTGAGTCGGAGTCTCACGACTACCAAAACCAAGTATTTACATGTTGAAAAACTGGTCTTGGCAGCCATCCAATCAGTTCAACATTTCCAACACTATATCTTGTCTCGCAAAACTACGATAATTTCTAACTGCAACCCTATGCATCACATTATTACATGCTAATTGCTCGGGGGAAAATACTCCAAATGGATCATAATAATCCAGGAGTTTGACTTAGAATTCAAACGTTCTAAGTCCAAGAAATCCTTGGTGTTTGTTGAGTTGATATGCGACCTTCCCTGCTCTGAGACGGAAAATGTAGCAACAGATTATTTACCCGATGAATCCCTTTTCTTGATTAGTTTCGATGACCTTTGGTACGAAGATATCATCATATATCTCCAGAACCAGACTTTCCATCCCAATTTGGCTAGCACTTACTACCATTGAATATGCTACCAAGCCCGTCAGTATATTATCCTCGGTGATTCTCTTTATTGTCGTGGGATTGACTCCATTTTACGATGTTGCCTCACATTTGATGAAGCCGAGAAAGCCCTAAATGACTGCCATTCTGGAGCCTATGGTGGTCACATGTATGGGTATGCTACTGCCCAGAATATCTTACGAGTGGGGTATTTTTGGCCTTCTTTATTCAACGATTGTATAATTGTCGTCCAAAAATGTCATGCTTGCCAAACCTACAACAATAAAATACGATCAAACCCTGCTCCTCTACACCATGTGGTCTCCGTTGGTACTTTTGTGAAATGGGGTATCAATTTCATGACATGTGACCCTCACTTGGCTGGGGGGCATGGTTACATATTGTAGCCATAGATTATTTTACAAAATGGGTCGAGGCGATGCCAACATTCAACAATACCAGAAAGACTGCAACATTATTTATATTCAATCACATCATTGCTAGGTTTGGTGTTCCTCAAGCTATCGTTACTGACCACAGTAGCCACTTTAGAAACTTCATGATGTCTGAACTCACTGAAAAGTTGGGTCTTCGCCATGAAAACTCAACACCCTATTACCCACAAGCCAACTACCAAGTTGAAGCAATAAACAAAATCCTCATTACCATGCTTCGACGAATGATAGGGATTCACAAAACAAGTTGTCACATGATGTTGTTTTCAACATTGTGGGCTTACCGGACATCCGTTAAGTCTTCTATTGGGTTTACACCATTCCAGT
This sequence comes from Picea engelmannii, assembly GCA_009831015.1. Lineage (NCBI taxonomy): Eukaryota > Viridiplantae > Streptophyta > Pinopsida > Pinales > Pinaceae > Picea > Picea engelmannii. The sequence continues at coordinate 87,795 of ML776917.1, read as the reverse complement.
TAGTCTATGGTCTAGAAGCCATCTTGCCAATTGAATGTGAGATACCCTCCCTAAAACTAGTCGTCAAACTTCTCCCAAACACTTCTACCAAAGAAGAACGCCTGCTATATCTCATGCAATTAGATGAAACCCGTTGCGATGACACTCTAGTTATAGAAGCCTAGAAGAAACACGTCAAAGCCCAATATGATAAACATGTCAAGCCATGTGTTTTCTCCGAAGGTGATCTAGTTCTCCTTTATGAACAATATTGAGATATGCTAGGAGCCAGAAAATTTGAAGCTATGTGGCGAGGGCCTTATATCGTCAGACGAGTTTTGGAGAAAGGAGACTACGAGTTAGTGGAATACGACGGTATCCCTTTAAGTGAACCCAGAAATGGGTTGTACTTAAAGAAGTACTATGCTTAAGATCATCTGTGCATGAGTGCTTGTATTTTGTTGTATCATACTTTTTGTATACTTTTTCGTTATTTGGTCTTTGCCCTCGACCGCTTATCTTGTGTTGTGCTTGGTTTCCAGATGTCAGAGTCTTCGCCACCCCACATTGGCTTAACCAATGGTGCTAGCCGTAGTCCTCAGAACCTTTCTTTTTCTCCATGGGCAATTGACGCCCCTACAAACGAACTTGTTAGTCTACGAGGTGTGTGACTCGGTCGTGTGACCAACAATATTGTAGAATATAGCATCTTCATCGAATTGTTTATTGATGATATTTCACTTGGTATCTACCACCTGGTTATATGACTCGATTCACAGCTAGTAGTACTACATTTAAGTAACGTCTATGCTATCTGAAGTCCTACTTTATTACGGGTATATTTACAAATTCGCCTCTTGGAACATTATTTTGATTATATCGAATATCAACACATTCCTAGATGTCTAAATACATTGACTAATGCATTAGCTAACTATGCATTTGATAGACATTTGGGACATTTATAAACCAATCACACATCACATATATAACACAACACAAAATAAGCCTGTAGAAGCCGTATATATGTATATAATGATCAAATTTTTTTACAAAAAGTTTCTGTCCAAGGATCAAAATCTCAAAATACGAAGCCCATAGCTTCTACAAAGTAGCGTCACAGATGACGCTCATGAAAACACACAACTGATTGAGCCACCCTATGAAGCAGTCAACTGATAGACTCAGACACGCCCACATTATGGCACTGGTAACATCTCAGAATCTCCCCAATAGAAATATTCGGGACGTCCGCGATCAACCCCTCCAAGTTTTGCTCCACTGCCTCATAGTCTTCGGCATCCCATCTCGCCACTGGAGCCTCTTCTCCTCGCCGTTGAATAGGAGACGTTCCTGGAGGTCGATATGGCCCCACATCTGTGTCATCAAAAAGAGATTTTTTGATTAGTTCTTGGATAAAAATAAAAACATTTCATATGATAAAATTTGCAAAAACATTTTAAAAGAACAAAATGCGTACTTCTTACCTAAGTCGCCCCATTGAGCGTCCTCAGGTAGGGCCAAATCTGGATCCCCTCAGAAATCCAAACTAGCATATGTGTAGTCATCAATCTTTAGCATCTGGGGCCTCAACCAGTAAAAAAATGAATCATTATAGTTGACTATAGGCCTTACTATGTGTCGAGCCATGAGGTTGCACCACCTCAGCATCCTCAAATCCTATGGGGCTAGTAAACCCCAATCAACCTGTAATCGTAGGAGTAGGACCCTCTCAAGGAATAATGACACCAAAAGTGATCTTTACCCAAACTTCTTCAAGTCACCCTTTCTGCACTTCGTCAATTGTCTCTTCATACTGCGGAGAATTGCATCCAACCAGTTGAAGACCCGAGGCTCTGTGCACTCTATGGAATATTGTAAATATCTCTGGAGAGCCATATGTGGAGCTGCGCTCCCATCCATGCATGCAATAGTAAACAAAATGGTCAATAGGGTCAGATCTTGGACCCCCCAAATAACAACTTTACCTTTTCTTCTCTCTGCCTCAGGAACACAATACTAGTGACAATACTCACTCATGAGGAGTCTACCACCTCTGCCTCTGGTCAAAGTAGCATGGTATCCATGTCATGACAACCCCATTAGAAAATAGATATCCTCGATATCTAGGATTAGTGTATGGACTCCCACATGAAATAACTATTGGTCCACGTCCCACATGTGGACCAGGTATTCCAACAACCTGAGTTGGGCTCTAATGCCCGGAATCCTAAAAAATTTTAATATCCCATAGTCCTGGAGGGCAGCAACTGTACCTGGGTCATTCCTAGAAATGGCTTCATCCTCCTCATGTTCCCTTTCTCTCCATTCCAACATTGTGATGGTCAAACACCTGCAAAAGAGCCATGAGAGGGAAGTCAACAACTTGCTTTAAACTCTTGCGTAAATTTTATTGAGCAAAACCTTACTTCAAAATTCATTTTTCGGCCCCCCGAAGGTGAGCCTTTTGCATAGTGATAGATTCTTGCAGGTGCCCTAAAGGCCACTTGTGAGAATCCTAGATTCTCACAGGTCCCACAGGGCCCACATGTGAAAATGCTTGGGTGTGGGTTCCGGCCATAAATGGACTCAAAACCCAAAAAACTGCCAATAAAAACTAAAAATAAACCATGGAAAAGTTATAGAATCAAGAGATTACCTCGTTGGCTGAGACGGTTCGCCAAATGATCACTTGTGCCTCCCGCAATCGAGCAAAGAAATTTTGGGGAAAATGAGGTATGTTGGACAAGTTTTTGGCAAAATCACAATGAAATGGTAAAAAACCCTTTTTACCCATATTTATTCACATTTTACTATTTTTGTTGATTTTTATATTATTTTTATAAATCCTAATACCCTAACAACCTTGTGAGTGTGGTTTTTTGCAGATATCGATACTTCGAAGTCCAAATGAGGGGGTACCGGTGTTTTTTCTTTTTGTCGCATGTACAACTACTTTTTAGGGTTTTTTTGAAAAAACCTCGAGCTCAGTCTTTGTTCATTCTCGCGCTCAAAAATATATGAGAACGTAACCGAGTATATTTTTTCTCGTCTTTTTGTACTCGTCATGGTAACACAAAAACGAAGAATGTTAAGGAGTATCCTTTAAGCTCTTTTCACGCTCTATAAAAATGAAAAGATGGTCGAGCGATCTTGTTCTTTTCACACTCGTTAAAGTATTTGAAAAAAACGTTCGATGGGCGATAGTATATCACTTTTTTGGTCTCATCGAACTCTTTTATGGAAAAGGAACAGGGAGAGTTCTCTTTAAGTGTTTTTCAAACTCTCAAAACATGAAAAAAACCCGAGTTTTCTATCCTTGGACTCGTTAAACAAACATCAAAAGACCCACCATGGGACCGAACCACTCCTTCCTAGAATTCGTTAAATATACTCCAAGGGACTCATCTGAAGGATGAGCTTATATCAACAAGCATATGTTATCCTCCTCAAGTTTGTGTAAAAATAAAGAGGTATTTGCCAGAAATGGTGGGGGAAATTTTGGGAAAGGGATGTGTTTTCGTATTCATATTAATGGAAGTAAGCATCGCTCTTGAACATGACACCCCCTATTCATCATTTGAATCTGGGTTGGGGAATCCATTTGTCTCTCGTTCGACTTACTACAAGGTCATATCTTGGGTCGTCTTTGAGTCAGTGCTTCCAAGTCCTTGGTCGTGTCATTCATATGTTCAAGAGAAGTTCACACGAGCCCTCTATTGATTCAACCATTTGCAGTTGTCCATTCTTACTATGTTAGCCTTCCCTGTGTCCATTTCGACCCGTATTCATACTTTTGTTCATCCTCAAAATCTGTTACTTATTTCGTGTCATTGATGGGGGATACATCAAGGCCCTCTTGTGATGAGTCTTGTTCTATTGAATCCAACTCATTATCTGGAAATGAGACTTAGAAATCATTTAGTACCTTGAAACCTCCATGCCTTAATGGCAGGTCTCTTCGTTTTCGACAAGGGTTTCACATCATTGATCCCTGATAAAGAGATTCCACCAAGTGATCAACTTTAGCCCATGCATTCACATTCGTTTGGATTGTACTTTGGTACCTTGGGATTCATTGACATAAATGGTGATTTCCCTCGCACTTGTTAACGGTTTTCATCAATGACTGGTAATCAAGTGGTTTCTACCATGTTTGACTTCAGCACATGTAATCACATGGTTAGATTCGTACTTTCAGATGATGGGATTGAAGACCCTAGGTCTCATATTTTTTGATCCAGGCTGCGATGGAGTATATATGATTTGTGTCGGCACATAGATCCACTTTGTATGTCATGTGGCTATGTCATCTTAATTCAAGTCTTCTCGCATAGATCCACAATGTATTCATGGGTGGCTATGTAGCATTTTGACGGCATGGATCCACGGTGTATTATTGGTGGCTATGACCTATGTTTATGATTCCATTCATTTGTGATCTGAGCATGGGAATGCCTACCTCAGAACTGGTATTATATTTTTCAGATGCTTGGTTGTTTACAAGTTTCTGATTAGGTGCACTCCTTGTTTCTGACACACACACGCATTTTACAAAGTATTTCAGCTGTCATAGGTTCCAACCTCATACTTTGGGGGGCATTCTATTACACATGATTTTGGTCACTCTGGTGATGTCTCTACAAGTGATGTATTCAGGCTCCCACAATGACTTTTTGCCTGAGAAAAGTGACTTTTGTCTCCTTCCAAAAAACACATTTTAAGATGAGTTCGTAGGCTGCCTATATTATAGGGTGCAAAAACCCTTCATTCTCGCAAGCAACCCAAACTTAGGGTGCAAAATATTTGCAGTCTTCTCTATAGGTATGGTGCGAACCTGTTTCAAAGCTTGGAAAAGAGAAAGAGGTGACGAAGGTTCTAGAAGGGAATCTTCTAGAAAATGAGTTGGCATTCACATGGTTGGTGTTAGTCCCTAAAGTTGCACTTGACTGTGAGAGGGAAATCTAGGGCATCATTCATTTATTGCAAAGTATTTTTAAGGTTTTATGATTTGGTTTTTGTAGGGTGGTTGAAAACTGGGTCAAGATTACAGCATGACATGAAAATCAAGATCAAAACATAGCATATCCCACTGACTAAATAATAGGTAGACACATAGATGGACTAAACCAATTTAATAAAAAGGAAGATGAAGTCTTCAATTTGTCAACTTCACAAGAGTTCTCGTCTCATTATATAATAAAGAAACAAGACTATCTACTTGATATCATAAATTGAAAATTATCTCTACAACAAAATTTTCACTGTATAAATTAACAGTCAAGAATCAAAATGCATTGCAATATGAATAATAAATCCAAGCATGAATAAAGAAATAAAAGAGTAGAAAAAAGAAGTTCTAACCATCCATATGCCTTTGCTATTAAGTGTCAATTGAACATAAATGGCTTTTACAATGAGTTTCACAAAAAGGTTCTCTGGATCTCCAATTTTTCAACCTTAACCTGGTATTTCTTCTGTCTATTTAAACTATCTATAAAACTTCAGATCCTATCATCTAGTATAGCCTTTAATGACTAGAATCGAAAGTATCTAACTCCTAAGGTATTTCACACAAAAAGAGCTTCTACTACCCCAAAATAGATCACAGCTCAACAACTTGATATAGCAATTATTGCGAGCATTACATTTGACTCTACAAAATAAGAATTTTGTTTGATTCTGTAAAACAGATCGAAGTCTTAGAATTTCATTGACCAAAACGAGTAGGCTTTGCCATATTTCCTAGAAAACATTTAAACATGATTGTAACAACTCTCCATGTTACCTTTAGGATATAATCACAGTAGTGGCTTTGGCATTTTTCTGCTTGAGATTTGTGGTTAGCGCAACATTGTGCCAGTAGAGTCTAAAATTAATCTCCCTGAGTTCTTTAAGCAATGCCCTTTGCTCTATCTTCTTATTTTTAAGACCTTGAATCCTTTCTTGTTGGCGAGCATTCCACTGTTCTATCTACACCTTCTCCTTCTTTAATTGTTTTATTGTTTTTTGAAATTCCTTGATCTTTTCCTTATCAATTCTAATCTTAACTCTGAATCTTGAGCATTCTTCAGAAGGTGCAGTTTCATTCAGGTTTAAGGCAACACTAGGTTCCTTGGCTTTAACCTGGTACTTTGAGACTAATTCTGAGCTATGTTCTTCCTCTGAACTTAATGAATCTAAAGCTCCAGGTACATCTGGTAAGTGATCTGAGTCTTCCAAGTAATCTTGTTTTTCTTCAGGGAATTCACTGATGCCTTTAGCCGTCTCTTTAGCTTTTTATAATCTAGTTGAGGATCTTGTTATAGGGCCTGTAGGTGGTGTATGTATTCTTTTTCCTTTGATGACAGATTTCTTGGGAAATGGGGTCCTTTTTTCCCTTTTCCTTGTACTTGCTTCATCATTCTCAGAATCATCTTCTATGATTATGGTGTTTTCTTCTTTGATTGAGGGATTGAACATTGCCTTTGACTTTAGCCTATACTTGCTGGTAACCCTAGTTGAATTTCTTTGAGGTTTCTGTGATACACACACACCTTTAACCTTTTTCCCTTTGGTTGCAACACTTCTTTTGTTGGTTGATGGCATTTCAAGCTTGATTGTAGTTTGAGTAGAAAGATCATTATCTGAATATCTTTCCCCTCTATCATCTTGCTCAAGAAACGTTTCAATTTTGGGATCCCATCTAGGTATTTTACTTTTGCTCCTCCTAGTCACCTTGATATCAGAAGACTCATCTTTCATAGGGTTTTCATCAGACATATCTCCGCTCTGTGTGATGGTGTCCCTCCCTCTACCTTTCCTCTGCTTATTGGACTGAATGATAGGGTTTAAGGATTGTGTGAGCCATCTCCAGGGCTTCTGTAATTCATTCAAAGCAGACATGACTAGGGTTTTAATCAGAACTTGATGGAAAAACTTCTTTTAGCATTGGTAGAAAGTGATTGCACTTTCTTGGACATCTTTGTCAAGCTTTTAAACAGAAAATAAGAGAGATTTAAAGGGTAATCACCATTTAAGTGCATTAGTATTTTGATATGGTATATATAGACCAATGCAAACCTTCCTTCACAGGTGATGTACCTTGCAGGTCAAACCCAACTGCGAGGTATTCCCCTTCTCCAATTTGGATTCTGCTTATCTGGAAGAAGGAATTGATTTACAAATTCAGTAACCACGTACTCTTTCTCCCACCATCTTTCCCCTCCAACCACGAGCCTGCAAGATTTTGTGATAGTTTTCTCTATCACTAGCATCAACATCTTACCGATTTCGACCTCGTGACCATCAAAATTTAAAGCGAACTCCATGGAAACCTGCTCATCATAACCTTGAAAAGTGGTGAGAAACTCAAACCACACGACGTCTCTGAACCTTTGAGCCATTTGAGGATAGGATTCAAGAAGGTCTGCACCTTCTGGTTCTATTCTGGCAACCTGTCCACTCCTCTTTGGCGCCATCAAACACAATTCTGCAACTGTCATCCTCAGGTTTCAAATACGCCACCTCCAATTGTTAGTGTATACCGTTCTTTTGAATGGATACCTTCATTCCTCACCGCAAGCCTGAAATAAGCCAACTCGAACATGTAACATATAATGATCATCAAGCAACGGGTAATTTGAATTGAGTCTTGTGCGTGTACACAACAATTGGATTCTGAAACCGTCGGATTTGGAAATGATTTCCAAGCTTTCGTGGATGCATACGAATTCTCAATCCACGATTTGTGACATCATAACGAAATTGGGATGGCAGGCACATATCATGGCATGATTATTTGGTGCTACAGGAATAGGCTTATTCCCGTAGCGCATTTAACAACTTAGAAAAACTTTGAAAATTTGAAATTCAAACGGCATATAAGGAGACATCTCAATTTTAAACAATGTGTTTTCAAAATCAAACTTAAATAAATTATCAAAGACTGTAATGCAAACCACAAAATACCAAAATCGAAAAATTGAAATCGATTGAAAACAGAAAATGAATAATGGGTAAGGAGGGTTTAGGACAAGGGTTTCTCACTAAACCAAGACAAAATTAGAGACTAACATTTGCTCCTTCTAGGGATGGAGTTTTGATACTAAACTCCAAGAACCACAGACCATTACCTTTCCTTTATCTCTGATTCATTGATTCCCCTGTGACTGCCAGTCTTTTATTCTCAGCATAACTGTAAAAACAATTCCATTGGGTATATGGAGTCTTTATTGAAAAGAAAACCTACTGTACTAACTCTAACCTGATGATCCTTTAGATGAAATAGTGCTTCAAGAACCTCCCATTCATTGGGCCCCAAAAAATTTCAGTCTTGTCTAAATTATGTAGGAGAAAAGTGTTATTGTTCATTACCTTGGCTATCCTAAAAGGACCATACCATAGATTATCGAACTTTCCATGTTTTGCTTTATCCTCTCTTCTGGTGTCCCATCTCAACACCAAATCCCCTTCATTGAAAACATATTTATTAGTTCCTTTATCGAATGTAGCCTTGATTTTTTTTTGATGAGCAACATCTTTATGGTTAACCTATTCTCTGACCTGTTGAACTTCAATCAGCTAAAAAAATCTTCTTTGGACATCATTGGGTTCTTCTTATTCTTCTTGCAGAAACTTTAAGACTAGCAGGCCCAATTGAGTTGGGAGGATAACTTATGTCCCATATACCATCTGGAATGGAGATGTCCCAATAGCCTTCTTGTTGCTGATACGATCAACCCAGAGAGAAAACTTTAACTCAGAATCCCATGCTTTTTTATTTTTTGCTAGTAATTTTTTTATAATTCTTATCAGTGTCTTATTGGAAGATTCAGCCAATCTGTTCCCCTAGGGGTAGTACGGAGTAGAATGAACCAATTTGATATTATATTTATTACAGAATTCAATCATGGAATTCAACTTAAAATTCTGTGCATTATCAATGACCAGTTTTTTAGGACAGCCAAACCTGGAAAAACTATATCCCTCTAGAAATTCCATGATTACTTTGTCTGTGGTATTCTGAGTTGGAATTGCTTCTATCCACTTCGTAAAATAATATGTGGCTATAAGAACCCATCTATGTTGTCCTGAGGAGGTGGGATTAATCCCTCCGATGAAATCTAATCCCCAGTGTTGAAATGGTCCATGGGCGATGATTGGTTTCAGAGGCAGAGATATAAGTTTTTGCTTCCCAACAAATTTTTGACAAGGTTCACACACCCTGACTTGAGAAAAAATATCTGAGAATAGAACTGGCTAGTAATATCCTGCTCTAAGAATTTTGAAGGCAGTAGCCTTCCAATGATGATGACCTCTGCAGGCACCGTGATGTAGATCTTGAAAGATTTGTTTAGCTTCCTTTTCGTCCACACACCTCAACAGAAAACTATTGGGGTCCTTCCAAAACAGGGTCTGATCAACAATACAGTACTTTAGAGCTCTCAACTTTAATGATCTATATTTTGATTTATCCAACTCTGGGGGATATTGAAAATTCAGTAAAAAAAATTCGATGTCTTTGTACCATTCTGAAGAAACATACTTGTTGTTTATTTGTAAATCAAATTCTTCAATTTGGACAGAAGAGTCCTGTGTCATGTCTGAAAGATGATATAATCCAATTGATTTGCAATTGTATTCTATCATTAATTTGGTGAGGCCTTGTCCCTTTATCAGCTGAGTAGGCTTTATGGTGAGATCATATTCCAGGATTTTGGTTATCCATTTCCCTCGCTTACCTTCACAATCACGCTGAACCAATATTTCTTTGACTGCACTGCTTGGTACATAAGATGTGATTTTAGATTGAAGAATATACACTCTGAAATATTTTAAGGTCTTCACTAAGGCATAGGCCTATTTTTCTATTAGATCATACTTTTTTTTTTGTTGTTGTTAATTTGTGTGGAACCTGTTGGCTACACGATTAACCTGTGGCTTGAGAAACCGTGACTCAGGGGCATCTAAGCCCTCAAAATCACTCGGGGATCGCACCTGGCCTGAGCCACACCAATCCTTAACATGGTTGGATTTTTTTCCCCGCAGGTTTCGAACCGGTGACTTTAACAACATGAAGTGGCTTAACAACACACTCCTTCACTGACTGTCCTACACCTCTGGGACTATTAGATCATACTTCAATTCAGAGTCCCTGAGATTTTTTCTAAAGAAGGAGATAGGTTGCTCATGGCCTTGCTCATTTATTTGTAGAAGAACAACAACTATGGTATTTTCTGATGCAAATGAAAAAATCATGAACTCTTTAGAAACATCTGGGCTAATTAGAACAAGTGCTTGAACAATAGTTTGTTTGATCCTTTTGAAGTATTCTCTTGCTTCCGGTATCCACTTAATTTCTGCATCCTCTTTCAACATGTCAGTGATGTATTTGACAATCTCTGCAAAGTTAGGTATAAACCTCCTTAAAAAAATAATCTTACCAATGAAGGACTGAATGGAATTTTTATTTCTTGGAATGTAGATTAGTTGAATAGCCTTTACTCTTTCTAGATCTATTTTAATTCCTTCAAGAGAAATGATGTGTCCAAGAAGATTTCCTTCCTGCATGGCAAAATGTGATTTTTTGGGATTAAGTGATATGTCGTACCTCCTTCATTTCTCAAAGGTCTGCTTCAAGTGCTTTAAATGTTCTTCATCGGATGCTAAAAATGCAGTGATGTCATCAAGGTAAATAACCACAAACCTGTCTTTCTCCCCAATGAAAGCTATGTCCATAGCCCTTTGAAATGTAGCTCCAGCGTTCATCAACCCGAAAGGCATATTTTCGTACATAAAGGTGCCCTAGGGAGTGGTAAAAGTTGTTTTCTTTTTGTCCTCTTCCATTATTGATATTTGATTGTACCTTGAATATCCATCAAGCATAGAAATTCTCTTTGCACCAACAAATTTTTATAAGATATAATCCATTTTTGGTAATGGATAATTTTCTTTCAAAGAGCACCTGTTTAGATTCCAGAAGTCTACATAGAGCCTTATCTCTCTGTTCTTTTTCCTGACGGGCACAAGGTTTGCTACCCATTCTGAGTATCTTAGTGGCACTATGATTTTTGCTTCCAGCAGCCTTTTCAACTCCCTTTCTATTATAGGTAATAGTAAAGGATTAAATTGCCTAAATTTCTTCTTAACAAGTTTTGATCCAGGTTTCAGAGGAATTTTGTGATGAATAATCTCTGTATCAAACACTTTCAGATCTTCATAAGACCAGGCAAATATATCTGAGTATTGTTTCATTAGTTCAACATATGCTTCTTTCTGTTTTTGTGACAGTTTCCTAGATACCTTTACCAACCTGGGATTTTCATCCGGACTAATGTCACATTCTTCCACATCTGTTTCTTCTGTTTGGATAACAACCTTCCTAGAAACATCATTATGATCGAACAACCTTTCTAATGGAAACAAACCCTTGGGAAGATGGTTTTTCTTCAGCTCAATGATTTTGTGACCAGCAATAGTATCTCGAAGAACCTCTGCAATGTGTACTTCTGCTTCTGCATCTTTGTCATCTTGATCAATTGAAATGTTAGAAAACTCTTCAATGGTTTTCAAAAATCTATGAATTTCCTCATCGTCTTTAAAAACCTCCCAATGTTTTATATTATCCGGAATTGAGGGTCTGTGTCTGACTTCAACTTGAAACTTCAGATTAGGAAAAATCAGAGTTTTAAAGTTGCTTGTTGCAAATGCCAAAGAGTCATCCTGCTGATTTAAATCCCTATGAACAAAAGCAATATTGAATGCTGAGAAAAAATTATCCACATAATCCCACACCTCATTTATGTATTGCTTCAATCTTTGCTATTTGGTTTGATATGTATTCCTAACCTGGTGAACAATAAGTTCAGAGTCTCCAAAAACAGACAACTTATCTATACCCATATCTCTTGTAGATTTCAAACCTAACAACAAAGCTTCATACTCACTAATGTTATTAGTGGTGTCAAATTCAAGTTTATATGACATAGGAATAACCTCCTTGGGAGGGGAAATGAAAACAACACCAACTCAAGAACCTTCTTTAGAACAAGCCCCGTCAAAATACATTTTCCAAACAAAATTGTCTTCACTATCTTCCACTACAGTTGTTGACTTTCTGACTGATACTTCTGCCATTTCCTCATTCATATGAAAAATAGAAGAACCTAGATCATCTTCTACAACATATATAGGATGATTAGTGGGATTATCATGATCACTTACCAAATAATCCAATCTGACTTCTCTGTATAATCTTCATTGTTCCCCACCAAAAACAGGCATGGTTTCATAGCTAAGGTCCATCTGCAGAGTGCCACCTACCTTCTTAGCCCAAGATCTCGAAAGAAGCATTCCAAATTTTGGTGGTATGTCATCCACGATAACATCTAATACCACACTTTTCATAGGTAATTGGGAAAGAGTTACAACCACATCTTTCATAAGTCCAAGACATTTGACTTTCTTGGAGTCAAAAGAATAGAGATCATGATATGGTCTATTAATGTCCAACCCTAATTCTTCCATCACCACCTTAGGCATGACATTATGTGAAGCACTAGAATCCATTAAGAAATTGTGCAATATCTTGTCATGGATATTTAGTGAAATGTAAAATGGTGGAGAGACATCAATTCTGTCTTCAATGTGAGGTCCAATAGTAATGGCAGGGTTTTCATCTTCAAGGTTGACTGTATCTGAGAAGGTGACATGAGCTGGAGCCTACAGATCCTTAAGGACAGTTTTTCTAAAGGGTTCTATTTTCAGGAGTTCTAATAATGGTACTAGAATCTTGATTTTCTTAATTTCATGTTCTAAATTGAAAACAAAAACATTTGTATTTGGTTCCCTTATATCAGTAGTGCTATCCTTGGCAGGTTTCTTTAATGGTTGATCAGCTTGGACATTGGGAACACCTTTGATTGCCCCTGTCTTAATTGGCGTACTGACCTTATTTGTAGAAATAGGTGGATCTACTTTAGGTGCCTGGGAACCAGATCTGAGATTGTATTTTTTCCCTATAGGTTCCTGCTGGACAATCTCATCTCCATACCCTTCCTCAAACTGATTGGCAATCAAAGCATCTTCATATTCCTGTTGTGTCACATGTAGAAGAGATGATTCAGAATCATTCAAATGAACTGTAGGGTCTTCTTCTATATCATCCTCATCTTCCTCCTCATCTACTGCATTATTCTGAAAAGGAGGTAACACCTTTTGGTCATCTTGTTTTTTTCTTTCTCTTGGTAAGATTTGAGGTACATTGTTTGGTCTCCTGAACTGATTTGGATTTCTGTAACCACCCTCCTTTGTAGGTCTATTGGGTTGTTTTTGTTCCATATTCAACCTTGCCATTTAAGATGTCAGAGTTTTCAACATCTTAGCCACTTCATCCATTTTAGTATCGGATGTTCAATTAGAAGATGAAGACAACTCTTCCTTTTGCTTTTTTCTATCTCTATCACTTCTAGACTTCAATTTGTCTACTGCTAATATGTTTGATTCTACCTCAATAGTTGTGTCTTGCATTAGGCTGAGGGTAGTGGTTCTTCTTTCCCTAAGCAACAAGGAAAATTCGGCATCGAATGCATTGGAAAAAGTGATTTTAGTTGATGTCTCTGAAGGTTTTATCTCCTCTGGAATTTTACAATACATCTGGTTGAACCTTTTGGTAAAATCAGGTATTGATTCACCTTGTTTCCTCCTTAAAGCACCGAATTCAGTAATGTAGTATTGAAAGTCCTTTTTATCTACCAAATGATTGAGAAATGCCTCATCTAAAGCTACAATATCAGCTATTGAATTACCAGGCAAACTCTTGAACCACTTTCTTGCTTCCCCATATAAAATCTGTACAAATAATCTCATCCACACATCAGCATGCTCTACATTGAAATTGTCTGCAAAACTATAAAACAAAATCAAATGCTCTTCAACAATAACTGATCCATATCCATTAAATCTGGGCAAATATCTCATATAATCATTTGGTGGAAAAGCATACATGACCTGTGGAAGTACCAGGGGAGCATACCTAGCTGCAACTATTTGGTCCATTCTGTCAACGACCATATTAGTTATGTTTAGAGATTTGGGAGTGAGCAATATTGGTGATGTTGCAGGTGAAAGGGCCCCTTGTGTATTAAAACTTATATGTACTGTCACTGAGTCTTGATCTTCAATAATTGGAGATTTCTCTTCTGGACTATGATCAACTAATGGGATGAGAAACAGAGGATTCTCAAGAGAAAAATAATGTGATCTAAAATCTTCAGATGAGAAAGATTCAAAAGATGACGAAGGTGTCTCTGATTCACTCTTAATACCTGTGCTGGGACCTATTGAATTTTCAGTTATAGGTAAGAAGTCTGGATATTCTTGTTTAATGAGTTCAATAAGAAGCTTCTTTTGTTCTAGATTTAATTCTGAAATGTTTGAAGGGAATGAAGCTATATCAGACACAACAACAAGCTTAATTTCACTTTTGGGTTTCAAATCTTCATTTGATTGGGTTTTGATGATTTCAAAAGATTCTGCTTGAGAATTTTCTGAAGATAATTTCCCTTTTAAAAGTGAAGACTGACCAGAAATAACTTTAGGTTTTCTTAATATCTTTTTAGGATCTAGCACTGCTGCTATAGGCTCAGGATTTGGATTTTTCCTAGTTACTGGTCTCTTATTGGATGATGGAGGATTTAGAGGAATTTTAGGTCCTTTACCTTCTCTTTTAGGAGCCAGAATTACCAGAGAGGAGTCGCCAGGTGAATAATCACAGTCTTTAGATAATGTTCAAAATCTTGTTCACCATCAAGATCTGAATCTCAACTTGTCATTTCCCCAGGGAAGATATCTTCGTTTCTTCATCTCTTAGTCCCCGACAATGGCGCCAAAAATGTTAGTCCCTAAAGTTGCACTTGATTGTGAGAGGGAAAGCTAGGGAATCATTCATTTATTGCAAAGTATTTTTAAGGTTTTATTATTTGTTTTTTGTAGGGTGGTGGAAAACTGGGTCAAGGTTACAGCATGACATGAAAATCAAGATCAAAACATAGCATATCCCACTGGCTAAATAATAGGTAGACACATAGATGGACTAAAAAAATTTAAGAAAAAGGAAGATGAAGTATTCAATTTGTCAACTTCACAAGAGTTCTTGTCTCATTATATCATAAAGAAACAATACTATCAGCTTGATATCATAACTTGAAAATTATCTCTACATCAAAATTTTCACTGTATAAATTAACAGTCAAGAATCAAAATGCATTGCAATCTGAATAATAAATCCAAGCATGAATAAAGAAATAACAGAGTATAAAAAAGAAGGTCAAACCATCCATATGCCTTTTTTATTAAGTGTCAATTGAACATAAATGCCTTTTACAATTTGTTTCACAAAAAGGTTCTCTAGATCTCCAATTTTTTGACCTTAACCTGGTCTTTCTTCTATCTATTTAAACTATCTATAAAACTTCAAATCCTATCATCTAGTACAACCTTTAATGACTAGAATCAAAAGGATCTAACTCCTAAGGTATTTCACCCAAAAAGAGCTTCTACTACCCCAAAATAGATCACAACTCAACAACTTGATATAGCAATTATTGCCAGCATTACATTTGACTCTACAAAATAGGAATTTTATTTGATTCTGTAAAACAGATCAAAGTCTTAGCATTTCATTGACCAAAACGATTAGGCTTTTCCATATTTCCTGGAAAACATTTAAACATGATTGTAACAAATCTCCATGTTACCTTTAGGATATAATCACAGCAGTGGCTTTGGTGTTTTTCTGCTTGAGCTTTGTGGTTAGCACAACATTGTGCCAGTAGAGTCTGAAATTAATCTCCCTGAGTTCTTTAATAAATTCCCTTTTCTCTTTATTCTTCTTTTTAATACCTTGAATCCTTTCTTGCTGGCGATCATTCCACTGTTCTATCTACGTCTTCTCCTTCTTTAATTGTTTTATTGTTTTATGAAATTCCTTGATCTTTTCCTTATCAGTTCTAATCTTAACTCTGAATCCTGAGCATTCTTCAGAAGGTGCAGTTTCATTCAAGTTTAAGGCAACACTAGGTTCCTTGGCTTTAACCTGGTACTTTGAGACTAATTATGAGCTATGTTCTTCCTCGAAACTTGATGAATCTAAAGCTCCAAGTACATCTGGTAAGTGATCTGAGTCTTCCAAGTAATCCTGTTTTTCTTCAAGGAATTCACTAATTCCTTTAGCCATCTCTTTAGCTTTTTATAATCTAGTTGAGGCTGTTGTTGTAGGGCCTGTAGGTGGTGTAAGTATTCTTTTTCCTTTGATGACAGATTTCTTGGGCAATGGGGTCCTTTTTTCCCTTTTTCTTGTACTTGCTTCATCATTCTCAGAATCATCTTCTATGATTATGGCGTTTTCTTCTTTGATTGACGGATTGAACATTGCCTTTGACTTCAGCCTATACTTGTTGGTAACCCTAGCTGAATTTCTTCAAGGTTTCTGTGATACACACACACCTTTAACCTTTTTCCCTTTGGTTGCAACACATCTTTTGCTGGTTGATGGCATTTCAAGCTTGACTGTAGTTTGAGCAGCAAGATCATTATCTGAATCTGTTTCCCCTTTGGCATATTCCTCAAGAAACGTTTCAATTTTGGGCTCCCATCTAGGTCTTTTACTTCTGGTCCTCCTAGTCACCTTGATATCAGAAGACTCATCTTTCACAGGGTTTCATCAGACATATCTTGGCTCTGTGTGATGGTATTCCTCCCTCTGCCTTTCTTTTGCTTATTGGACTGAGTGATAGGGTTTAAGGCTTGCGTGAGCTAGCTCCAGGGGTTCTGTAATTCGTTCAAAACAGACATGACTAGGGTTTTAATTAGAACTTGATGGAAAAGACTGCTTTTAGCATTGGTAGAAAGTGACTGCACTTTCTTGGAAATCTTTGTCAAGCTTTTAAGGAGAAAATAAGGGATATTTAAAGGGTAACCACCATTTAAGAGCATTAGTATTCTGATATGGTAGATATAGACTAATGAAAACCTTCCTTCGTAGGTGATGTACCTATGAATCATGACCAAAGCAGTGTGCCATTCGAGTCAAACCCAGCTGCGAGGTATTCCCCTTCTCCAATCTAGATTCTACTTATCTGGAAGAAGGAATTGATTTACAAATTCAGTAACCATGTACACTTTCTTCCACCATCTTTCCCCTCCAACCACGAGCTTGCAAGATTTTGCAATAGTTTGTTCTATCACTAGCATCAACATCTTACCGATTTCGACCTCGTGACCATCAAAATTTAGAGCGAAATCCATGGAAACCTGCTCATCGTAACCCTGAAAAGTGGTGAGAAACTCAAACCACCCGGTGTCTCTGAACCTTTGAGCCATTTGAGGATAGGCTTCAAGAAGTTTTGCGCCTTCTGGTTCTATTATGGCAACTTGTCCGCTCCTCTTTGGCACCATCAAACACAATTCTGCAACTATCGTCCTGAGGTTCCAAATTCTCCACCTTCAATTGTTAGTGTATACCGTTCGTTTGAATGGATACCTGCATTCCTCACTGCAAGATTGAAATAAGCCAACTCGAACAGGTAACATATAATGATCATCAAGCAATGGGTAATTTGAAATGAGTCCTGCGTGCGTACACAACAATTAGATTCTGAAACCGTCGCATTTGGAAATGATTGCCAAACTTTCGTGGAGGCATATGAACTCTCAATCCATGATTCATGGCATCATAATGAAATCGGGATGGAAGGTACATATCATGGAATGATTATTTGGCGCTACGGGAATGCGCTTATTCCCGTAGCGCATTTAACAACTTAGCAAAACTTTGAAAATTTGAAATTCAAATGGCATATAAGGAGACACCTCAATTTTAAACAATGTGTTTTCATAATCAAAATTAAATAAATTATCAAATACTATAATGCAAACCACAAAATACCAAAATCGAAAAATTGAAATCGACTGAAAACATAAAATGAAGAATGGGTAAGGAGAGTTTAGGACAAGGGTTTCTCACTAAACCAAGACAAAATTAGAGACTAACAGTTGGCATCCTACTAACTTCTCAGGTTTACGGGGATCATCCTCATCCATGTAACCATCTCTCCTTCTCCTATATATTGAAAGGTTTCTCATGGAAAAGGTTAAGAAAGATTGAATGAAGAATTGGTGAAAGAATTGTGTGAAGGAATCTGCTTGGACAGAATCTTGAAGACTCTATTCAGTCTATCAAGTTGTATTGGATCTTCTTCATGTGAGCACGTAACAAGTGTGTGTGTTGGAACCAAGGGTCATTGAAAGGAATCTTGTGACATCAAGGCGATCCGGTTGTATCTTCTACTTTCATTTAATATAATACAACGACATGTCCCTTTCCCATAAAATCACTCTTATTTTATTGCATAACGCCTTGATCATATGCATAGGTTGACATTGAATATACTTTGCTATCATCACTTTGGTTGGTTTGTGTTGTCTTGGACATGATTTCACAAGAGCACTGGAGTGAAGCAAGAACAACAAAGACCTAAGGAAGAGATATAAATGTATGTCATTCATTCCTTCTTAGTACTAGATTCAATGATTGCAACTTAGGGAAAGAGTTGTGTCCTGTCCTGTTTTGTTCTAGATCCAGGTGGATCTAGGGAGATCTATTAGTGTCTACACCTATCGATTTATCCGATAACAATGGAATAACATGGAAGGGTATGGGATGGAATGGAAAGAAAATGCATGGCATGGCAAGGAAAGCAATGGATTTCCAAGTAAAGTCAACACAAGTCATGGGATGGAAAGGAAAGGCATGGAATTGCATGGTAAGGAAAGGACATGCAATGCATTCCATGGTATGGTATGGAAAGCCAAGGAAAGGAAATGCAAGGAAAAGAAATGCAATGCAAGGAAATGAAAGTGATGGCAAGGAAAACGATGGTATGGAAAGGAAAGGCATGGCATAACAAGTCAAGGAAAGGCAGAGAAATGCAAGGAAAGGCAAGGCTAGAGGTGAAAAGGGAAGGGAAGCCATGAAAAGTCAAGGAAAGGAAGGGAAATGTAAGGAAAGGCAAGGCAAGACATGGAAAGGAAAGGAAAGGCATGGCAATGCATGGCAAGGAAAGCACTATATATAGGTCTAGGTCTAGGTATGACAAAGTAAGAAAAGACAATGACAAGCATGGAAAGGCATGGCAAGGCAAGGCATGATAGGAAAATTCAAGGTAAGGCATGGCATGAAATGACAAGAAAATACATGGAATGGAAAGTGAAGGCATGACATGGCATGGCATGGCATGGGAATACAAGACAAGGCTATTGGATCATGTTGTCATTGATTCCGAAGGTTTTATTGATTGATGTCAAGTGATTGATTGATGCCAAAGGATTGATTGATTGATTGATGATTGATGTCAAATGTAATATGTATTTTCCTTGATGAGAATGGATTGATGTCAAGTGGAATCATAACCATATGATATGATGCATAGATGAAGATGGATCAATGAGTTGTTATTGATATGATGCATAAATGAAGATGGATCAATGAGTCGTCATTGATACATGATGCAAAGATGAAGATGGAACAATGAGTTGTCATTGATATGATGCATAGATGAAGATGAATCGATGTGGTGCATTGTTGGATTGATGTAAAGATGAATCATTATTATCTTATCATGGTTGATAAGGTGTACAAATGGATGAACTCCAAAGTGGTCCCCTTATGGTGAAATCCCTCATGGGAAGATGCTTTACAGTTGAGTTATCCTTGAAGTATGGTTGGAGAACCCATGCTTAATTGTGGAATAATGAGATGAATATCAATGAATTTGTCACTGAAACTATCCTTGATGGATAGTTCTTGTCATTCCATTTCCAATGGTATGTGGAATGTCACATAACTCCTCATGGTTTGAGATTTATGGGCTTACGAAGATGGAGGACCCTCATATGTAGGCTTGAAGCCCCAAAAGGTCAAAGAAGTCAAAGAGCTTGCAAAGAAGAAATTAATATTTAAATGATACAGTGAAGTGACAAAGTCAAAGGAGGATTATTTCAATAATAAATTGAAGTGACAAAATCAAAGAAGATTATTTAAATGATAAAGTGAGGTGACAAAGTCAAGAAGGAATATTTAAATGATAAAGTAATGGAGAACTTTCTAATTATGGAAAGTGACTAACCCTAAAATGAGGAAAATGAGTTAAGTGACCCTAAAATGAGGAAAATGAGTTAAGTGACCTAGAAATGGGTTAAGTGACCTAGAAATGGGTTAAGTGACCTAGAAATGTGTTAAGTAACCTAGAAGTGGGTTAAGTGACCTAGAAGATGCTTCTAAGGAAGCTATTTGGAGAAGTATAAATAAGAGGAAAGGGTCTCTTGTGAAAACACATCTCTTGAGAATGTATTGAAGATCTATTCTGAGAGAGAGAGTGTATGGAGGATCTCATGGAAGCATCAAAGTTTCGGTGAGTCTAAGATCATGACGACAAAATTTTTGAAAGTTTAGAAACCCTAGTTTCCGTGGTATACACGGGTTGTAGTGATCTAGGGCATGTACATATAAGGGCTGAATGAAGACAGGGAGCGTACAGTGGATGAAGTCATGAAGACTTGTGTGTGAGATGGTGCTAAGCTCTTGAAGACTAAAGAAGGTTCCAGATATGCATTCTATGAGCTCAGATCTGCCATAGAGATTCTGGTATGGTTATATTGTTGTCTTGATATATACTCTTGTTTGCTGTGTGGTGAATTCTTAAGGCATTCTTGGTATGGATGTAGTAATGTAGTTTGTGTTGGTTGATGGAGTGAGAAACACTCTTATGATTCAATACTGATATGATTGCTATAGTATGCTTATTTATTATATATGATTGAGTAGAATTCATATTATATGGTTGAGGATAATGAGTAAGTTGTTGGAGAGCCTGGTTGTGTTGTGATTGGTTATGGGTCAGATTGGACAGTGAGAGACATAAGAGAATGTGATTGAAGGTTGCAGAGGATATGAGTGTTTGATGTAAAGAAAAACCCTAATTTTTCATAAGTGATATGCAGGTTGTAGTACAAACTGGCCACGTACATACACGAGTTGTACTACTGGTAGGGCACATACATACACGTGTTGCACTACCGACAGGTCACGTACCTATTGACAGATCAATATATGTTGAGGATTGTTGCCTCATCTTAGTTGGTGATGAGGGTGTAAGCTAAGTCTTGCATTATAGATTTGGTGCTCTTGTAGAGTTGTATTCTATTCAGTTGTTGCTGATAAACCCAAGGATTGTAGTCTGTAATAAAAACAAAATTGTACATACATATTGTGTTCTTTGTGTTCCTTGTGGTGATGATTTGTTGATGATATATTGTTGATATATGTTGCTAATATATGTTCACATTTAACTGGTTATAAATGACAAAAATAAGTAATGAGTAAATGGTGATTCCTAACTAATGAGTTTTGTAAAAGGGAAGTTTTGGGAAAAATATCCCTACACTGTTCA
>ML776917.1:32488-63539 GCA_009831015.1 Picea engelmannii | reverse complement strand
TTGTAATTATACCTCCTAGTCTCCTATATATACCAAGGAGACATTTTCATTTTGAATCATCTTGGACTTGAACATTTAAGTGGGGTAAAAGGAGGTTGCCCCCTCGAAGAGGCTTATTATCTGAAATTATCTATGTTTCAAGGTGTTGAGTACTTTTCCTAAGGTTTTTCCATGCTATATTGATGTTTGGTTCTTAACACAAGACCATTCTTAGTGGACTCTCAATCCCTATCAAAGAGAGTATGGGACAATGCACTTCCACCAAAGATCTATGGCTAAATCTAGATGAGACATACCAAAGCTAGAAGGAAGATATTGAAGACAACTCCATCAAGAACAATGAAGGTAAAGAATATCCAAAAATTCTTGATTGCATTATTTCTAAATGTGATGATGTTGGCACAAAGGAAGATCTTGAAGACATTTCAAATGAAGGCAAAGAATCATGTGATGATGTTGGCAAAAAGGAAGATCTTGAAGACATTTCAAATGAAGGTAAAGAATCTCCAAAAACCCTTGCTTGCAATAATTCAAAATGTGATGATGTTGAATACTTCTCTACAAGTGAAGAAGAAAATCTAGAAATAGTTTGCATAGAATCAATTGATTATTATCCCATGGAATAAGTAGAATAAAAACTATCGGAGATTAAAGAGAAAGTTGAAAGGGTTCTATATGAATACATCAATGAAAATTACTATATAGACTATAGCTATCTTTCCGATAACACTAAAAAGTTTCTTAAGGAGAGTCAAAGGCACATATTGAAGTTAAAGGAAATGCTCAAAGAACAAGAAGAGAGTAATAAGACTCAATTAAAAGAAAAGGAAGAAGAGATCACAAGATTAAAGAATGAAAAAGAATATAAGAAGGTAGATGATAAGATTAGAAAAAGTCTTGAAATTATTTTCCATCTCAAGACCCAAATTGAAGAAACCAAAAGGGTAGAGGAAATATTGAAGAATCAAGTAAATGAAAGGGAAGATCCATTTCATAAGTTAGAAGTTGAAGTTGTTGATCTTAGAAAGAAAGTAGAGAATTCAAACAAATTCTTGAATAACTCACAAATCTTGAATGAGATCCTAGAAAGTTAAAGATCACCAAATGATAAATCAGGTCTTGGATACAAGAGATAAGCTACACATGCTGAAGCAAGCACCTCAAAGAAGGATAAGGTAAGTCTGCCACTCTCAAAGGATGGAGAAATTTTTTCAAATCAACCATCTACAGAAGGAAAGGAAAGTTTCAAAAGAACAATGCAAGGAAGACATCAAGAAACCATCTTTACACCTCAAAGAATATGGACAACAAAGAAAAGGTATGAAAGTATTTTTCATGGTCAATGTTATTCATGTAATGAATATGGTTACAAATCCTTGGAATGTAGATCTTATGCAAGGAGAAATAAAGGAAGATTTCATAACACCATAAGGTGTTGGAGATGTGATCAAGTAGGACACGTTGTTGTTCACTATCACAACATGAGATGCTACAACTATAGTTGATTTGGTCACAAATCCAAGGATTGTTGGAACACGAGAAGAAAGTCCATGATGAGTACTTCATATAGCATGAATAGAAGAAGGAATGAATTAAGGAAGGGAGACATCTTTGAAAAAATTGAAGCTTAGAGCTCAATTTCTGAGAAGTAGGGACACCTTCAGAAGTGGGTGAAGAAGACTCACAACTAGAGCAGAATGGAAGCCTTAGGGAAGCTCAAGTGTGTCATCTACTGAAGCATATGCGGGTGACAATGGTAACATTCACATACATGCGTAGGCTGACTTTGAATAGGTCGCATACATACACAATCTGTCTATGCAACAAGCCACGTAGATGTGGTAAAGCATTGGAAAAAAGGCTATGCACATGGGTTGCATCTTGATGTGATGGTATAACTCTGTGTTGCAGGGTTTGCCATCATTTGTTACAGGTTTTGACACTATTTGTTGCAGGTTTTCATGATTACATATTGTATTATGTATGGTGATGATATATAATAAAAGGCTATATTGGATGCATGGCACTAACCCATGAGTATGGATTGAGCAATTTTCTATTGAAGAACAATGCTGGTTATGACAATGAAGTTATGTCACCTTGGTTAAGTGATATATCATGATGATGCTAGCTAGAGATGTCATTCATATATTGAAGCATACTACTAGTACATGTATTGTTGGATTCTTAGTATTTTCTATAGTGAATGGAGGATTGAGGATGATCTGTTGGGGTACATGAATGGTGCATATTTGAGTTTCATTGATATATCTTATGATGTATTATTAGAAGCATACTTGTTGGATATCTTGGTGCATGCATTTGGCATATGGATGGGCTACATATTGGGACATGTAGTTGGTGAGTTGATGAGGTGATCATGTTTTACATCATTGATGAGTCATAGCTTGATCTATAGTTGAGGCATAATTGGTACATTTCTAGTACATTGGTAGAGACACCTATTAATAGTTTGATTGGCACATGTTTTATGGAGGATTTGGCATACATGTATGAGGATTCATCATGTTGTGGTATTGGTGCATGGTTGATGTACTTTCTTGGTAAAAGTGGTGATACATGTTGTTCTACATGTTTGGTACACTCATATATGGTATATGTTTGGATGATAAGTACTTGGCTTGGTTAGCATATACTTTGGTACATGAGACATTTGATGGTTGTGGCACTTGTTTCATGGTAGAGGTATATCATTAGTGATATGACACTTGTTTTGAAGCACATGGTTGACATGTTGGTAGAGGCACATGGTTGATACATTCCATTGATGATATCTTTTGGAACTTTGGATGGTGTTGATGTACATGGTTGATGCACATGGGTGTGTGCATGATGAGCACACATTTTGGTACAGGATGTACTTGGTTGATATTTTGTTCATGATTCTCTATTTCATTTTTGACATATATTTTTCTTCATGATGTTTGGTATGGCATGAGTTTGATGCATGGACAGGTCCAAGGATCGTCATAGAAATAGAAGTTGATCTATGATCTGGTTGAGAAATATAATTTGTAGCAGAAGCATGTGTTCATATTTAAAAGAAGATAGGGGGAGACATACTCATATGGGGAGTAATTATTCTTCCCATGATTCTATTAGGAAAGAGCCCTATACTTGGAGAAATAGCATAGAGGCATAGTTCCAGGGGGAGAAATGGTCACAAGGGGAGTATGAGCGATGTATCTTCAACATTACATCAAAGTGATATCCCTTGTTCAAAAGGGGAGAGATTATTCAGAGGAAGATCAGAGGCACTCAGACAGGGGGAGCAGTCCCAAGAGGAGAATGACCCTTTTCCATTGATGTCAAAGGGGGAGAGATAGTCACATTGATGTGATTGATGACTATTGATGTAGAGCATGCCTTGTCTACATGTTGACATCAATGATTGGTGTTGACGTTAATGTTGGTATTGCCATCAATGCCAAAGGGGGATATTGTTGGATCAAGTTGT
The DNA here is from genome assembly GCA_009831015.1 of Picea engelmannii. NCBI lineage: Eukaryota > Viridiplantae > Streptophyta > Pinopsida > Pinales > Pinaceae > Picea > Picea engelmannii. Next base: position 60,061 of record ML776917.1, on the reverse strand, counting down.
CATTGATGCCAAAGTTTTGATTGATTGATGTCAAGTGATTGATTGATGCCAAAGGATTGATTGATTGATGATTGATGTCAAATGTAATATGTATTGTCCTTCATGAGAATGGATTTATGTCAAGTGGAATCATAGTCATATGATATGATGCATAGATGAAGATGGATCAATGATTTGTCATTGATATGATGCATAGATGAAGATGGATCAATGAGTTGTCATTGATACATGATGCAAAGATGAAGATGGATAAATGAGTTGTCATTGATATGATGCACATATGAAGATGGATTGATGTGGTGCATTGTTGGATTGATGTAAATATGAATCATTATTTTCTTATCATGGTTGATAAGGTGTACAAATGGATGAACTCCAAAGTCGTCCCCTTATGGTGAAATCCCTGACGGGAAGACGCTTTACGGTTGAGTTATCCTTGAAGTATGGTTGGAGAACCCATGCTTAATTGTGTAATAATGTGAAGAAGATCAATGAATTTGTCAATGAAACTATCCTATATGGATAGTTCTTCTCTTGCCATTTCTGGTGGTATGTGGAATGTCACATAACTCCTCATGGTTTGAGAGTTATGGCCCTATGAAGATGGAGGACCCTCATATGTAGGCTTGAAGCCCTAAAGGTCAAAGACGTCAAAGAGCTTGCAAAGAAGGAATTAATATTTAAATGATAAAGTGAAGTGACAAAGTCAAAGGAGGATTATTTAAATAATAAAGTGAAGTGACAAAATCAAAGAAGATTCTTTAAATGATAAAGTGAGGTGACAAAGTCAAGAAGGAATATTTAAATGATAAAGTAATGGAAAACTTTCTAATTATGGAAAGTGGTTAACCCTAAAATGAGGAAAATGGGTTAAGTGGCCTAAAAATGTGTTAAGTGACCTAGAAATGGGTTAAGTAACCTAGAAGTGGGTTAAGTGACCTAGAATATGCTTTTAAGGAAGCTATTTGGAGAAGTATAAATAAGAGGCAAGGGTCTCTTATGAAAACACATCTCTTGAGCATGTATTGAAGATCTATTCTGAGAGAGAGAGTGTATGGAGGATCTCATGGACGCATCAAAGTTTCGGTAAGTCTGAGATCATGACGAAATTTTTTTTGGAAGTTCAGAAACCCTAGTTTCTGAGGTATACGTGGGCTATAGTGAGCCAGGATGCATCCATACATGGGATGAATGAAGACAAGGTGCGTGTAGTGGATGAAGTCATGAAGATTTTTGTGTGAGCTAGTTCCAGGCTCTTGAATACTGAAGCAGGTTCTAGATCTCCATTCTATGGGCTCAGATATGCCAGAGAGATTCTGGTATGGTTATATTGTTGTCTTGATGGATACTCTTGTTTGTTGTGTGGTGAATGGTTAAGGCATTCTTGGTATGGCTGTAGTGATTTGGTTTGTGTTGATTGATGGAGTGAGTAACACTCTTATGATTCAATACTGATATGATTGCTATAGTATGTTGATTCTTATACATGATTGAGTACCATTCATTTTGTATAGTTGAGGAGAATGAGTAAGTTTTTGGAGAGCCTAGATGTGTTGTTACTGGCTATGGGTCAGATTAGACAATGCGATACAGAAGAGAATGTGATTGAAGGTTGCAGAGGATCTAAGTGTGTCATGTAAAGAAAAAACCTAATTGCTCAAAAGTGATACATAGGCTATAGTACAGACTAGCCGCATACATACACAAGTTGTACTACTGGTAGGGCACATACATACGTGTGATGCACTACCGACAGGTCATGTACCTATTGACAGATTGATATCTTTTGAGGATTTTTGCATCATCTTAGTTGGTGCTGAGGTTTTAAGATGAGTCTTGCATTAGAGAGCTGGTGTTCTTGTAGAGTTGTACTCTATTCAGTTGTTGATGATAAACCCAAGGATTGTAGTCCATAATAAAAAGAAAATTGTACATACATCCTGTGTTCTTTGTTTTCCTTGTGGTGATGATTTGTTGATGATATATTGCTAATATATGTTCACATTTAACAGGTTATAAATGAAAGAAATAAGTAATTAGTAAATGGTGATTGCTAACTAATGAGTTTTGTAAAAGGGAAGTTTTGGGAAAAATATCCCTANGTCCAACAATTGGTTTCAGAGTGGGCCTTCACTATAAGCCTTAACAAGCTTGGAGAAGATCCATGGTCAGACAAATGGATGATGAAGTTACAATCCTTGATGAGGAAAACTATTCTACATGGAGAATAGAGATGAAAGTACATTTAAAGTAAATGAGAGTGAGTATTTGGAAGGCATCGATTGGTGGATCAGTTTCATTGAAGAACAAGTCAAGGTTTGCAGCTCAAAAGGAAGGAAAGAAGAACTATGCATTGGCTCTCAAGACCATTCTTAGTGGACTCTCAAGCCCTATCAAAGAGAGAATGAGACAATGCACTTCTACCAAAGATCTATGGCTAAAGCTAGAGGATACATACCAAATCAAGAAGGAAGATATTGACGACAACTCCATCACGAACAATGAAGGTAAAGAATCTCCAAATTCTTGAATGCATTATTTCTAAATGTGATGGTGTTGGCACAAAGGAATATATTGAAGACATTTCAAATGAAGGAAAAAAATCATGTGATGATGTTGGAAAAAAGGAAGATCTTGAAAACATTTCAAATGAAGGTAAAGAATCTCCAAAAACCCTTGATTGCAATAATTCAAAATGTGATGATGTTGAATACTTCTCTACAATGAAGAAGAAAATCTAGAAATAGTTTGTATAGAATCAATTGATTAATATCCCATGAAAGAAGTAGAAGAAAAACTATCGAAACTTAAAGAGAAAGTTAAAAGGGGTCTATATGAATACAACAATGGCCATTATTGTATAGACTATAGCTATCTTTCCAATAACACTAAAATGTTTGTTAAGAAGAGTCAAAGGCACATCTTGAAGTTAAAGGAAATGCTCAAAGAACAAGAAGAGAGTAATAAGACTCAACTAAAAGAAAAGGAAGAAGATATCACAAGATTAAATAATGAAAAAGAAGATAAGGTAGATGTTGAGATTAGCAAAAGTCTTGAAATTATTGTCCATCTCAAGACCCAAATTGAAGAAGCCAATAGGGTAGAGGAACTATTGAAGAATCAAGTAAATGAGAGGGAAGAGTCATGTAATTAGTTTGAAGTTGAAGTTCTTGATCTTAGAAAGAAAGTAGAGAAGTCAAACGAATTCTTGAATAGCTCACAAATTTTGAATGAGATCTTGGAAAGTCAAAGATCACCAAATGATAAATCAGGTCTTGGATACAAGAGAGAAGCTACACATGTTGAAGAAAACACCTCAAAGAAGCATGAGGTAAGTCCGTCACCCTCAAAGGATGGAGACAATGTTGCAAATCAACCATCTACACAAGGAAATGAAAATTTCAAAAGAACAATGCAAGGAAGACATCAAGAAGCCATCTTTACACCTCAAAGAAGATGGACACCAAATAAAAGGTATGAAAGTATTTTTCATGGTCAATGTTATTCATGCAATGCATATGGTTAAAAATCCTTGGAATGCATATCTTATGCAAGGAGAAATAAAAGAAGATTTCATAACACCATAAGGTGTTGGAGAAGTGGTCAATTAGGACAGATTGTTGTTCACTATCACAACATGAGATGCTACAGCTGTAGTGGATTTGGTCACAAATCCCAGGATTGATGGAACACAAGGAGAAAGTCCATGATGAGGACTTCATATAGCGTGAATAGAAGAAGGAATGAAGTAAGGAAGGGAGACATCTTTGAAAAAATGGAAGCTCAAAGCTTAGGTTATGATAAGCAGGGACACCTTCGGAAGTGGGTGAAGAAGACTGAGCAACCAAAGCAGAATGGAAGCCTTAAAGGAAGCTCAAGTGTGTCATCTACTGAAGCGTACGCGGGTGATAGTGGTAACAATCATGTACATACGTAGGCTGACCTTGAATAGGTCGCATACATACTCGATCTGTTTGTGCAACAGGCTGCGTATATGTGGTAAAGCCTTGAAAAAAAAGGCTATGCACATGGGTTGCAGCTTGATGTGATGGTATAACTCTGTGTTGCAGGGTCTGACATAGATTGTTGTAGTTTCTGACATTGTTTGCAGCAGGTTTTCATGATTACATATTGGATTATGTATGGTGATGATATATAATGAAAGGCTATCTTGGATGCATGACACTAACCCATGAGTATGTATTGCGACATTTTCTATTGAAGAACAATGTTGGTTATGACAGTGAAGTTGTGGCACCTTGGTTATGTGATATATCATGATGATGCTAGCTATATATGTCATTGATCTATTGAAGCATACTACTAGTACATGTATTGTTGGATTCTTAGTATTTGTTGTAGTGAATGGAGGATTGAGGCTGATCTGTCGGGGTACATGACTGGTGCATATTTGAGTTTCATTGATATATCTTATGATGTATTATTAGAATCATACGTGTTGGATATATTGGTGCATGAATTTGGAATATGGATGGGATACATATTGGGACATGTAGTTGGTGAGTTTATGAGGTGATCATGTTGTACATCATTGATGAGTCATAGCTTGATCTATAGTTGATGCATAATTGGTACATTTTAGTACATTGGTAGAGGCACCTACTAGCAGTTTGATTGGCACATGTTTTATGGAGGATTTGGCATACATGTATGAGGATTCATCATGTTGTGGTATTGGTGAATGGTTAATGTACTTTCTTGTTACAAGTGGTGATACATGTTGATGTACAAGTTTGGTATACTCATAGATGGTATATGTTTGGATGATAAGTACTTGGCTTGGTTAGCATATAATTTGGTACATGAGACATTTGATGGTTGTGGCACTTGATTCATGGTAGAGGTATATCATTAGTGATATGACACTTTTTTTGAAGCACATGGTTGACATGTTGGTAGAGGCACATGGTTGATAGATTCCATTGATGATATATTTTGGTACTTTGTATGGTGTTGATGTACATGGTTGATGCACGTGGGTGTATGCATGATGAGCACACATTTTGGTACAGGATGTACTTGGTTGATATTTTGTTCATCATTCTCTATTTCATTGTCGACATATCTTTTGCTTCATTATGTTTGGTATGGCATGAGTTTTATGCATGGACAGGTCCAAGGATCGTCATAGAAAGAGAAGTTGATCTATGATCCGGTTGAGCAATAGAATTTGCAGTAGAAGCATGTGTTCATATTGAAAATAATATAGGGGGATACATACTCATATGGGGAGTCATTCTTCTTCCCATGATTCTAGGAGGAATGAGCCCTATACTTGGAGAAAGAGCATAGAGGCATATTTCCATGGGGAGAAATGGTCATAGGGGGAGTATGAGAGATGTATCTTTAGCATTACATCAGAGTGATATCCCTTGTTAAAAAGGGGAGATATTATTCATAGGAAGATCAAAGGCATTCAGACAGAGTGAGCAACCCCAAGGCGAGTTCAAGCATGGGGAGCAACCCCAAGAGGAGAATGACCCTTTTCCATTGATGTCAAAGGGGGAGAGATAGTCACATTGATGTGATTGATCACTATTGATGTAGATCATGCCTTGTCTACATGTTGAAATCAATGATTGGTGTTGAAATCAATGTTGGTATTTCCATCAATGCCAAAGGGGGTGTTGATTAAGGTTGGTTGTCATTGATGTCAACCCTTGAAGAAAGCCTCATAGCACAAAGATTTGGGTAATGGACCCAAGATTATTTGATGTAAATATGACTCATTATTATTTTTTCATGGTTGATAAGAAGTAAATATGGATGAACTCCAAAGTGGTCCCCTTATGGCGAAAGCCCTCACGGGAAGACGCTTTGCGGAGTAAGAGAACCCATGCTTAATTGTGGAATAATGAGATAAAGGATAGAGAATTTTTTAGGGAAACTATCCTATATGGATAATTCTTGTCATGCCATTTCCGGTGGTACGTGGAATGTCACATAACTACTCACGGTTTGAGAGTTATGGCCTTACGAAGTTGGAGGAACCTAATATGTCATCTAGAAGTCCCAAAAGGTCAAAATAGTCAAAGTGGTTTAAGAGATTTTTAAAGGGTAAATAATAAAGTGAAGTGATGAGTGTATTATAATTCAAAATGAATACAAAATAAATTATTTCAATAATAATTTTAATGGAGAAATTAGAAGTGGGTTAACCCTAAAATAAGGAAAGTCGGCCAAGTGACCTAGAAGATGTTTTTAAGGGAGCTACTTGGAGAGTATAAATAAGAGGCAAGGCTCTCTCATTTAATACACACTTGAGAATATTGAATATCTATAAGTTTCTGAGGTAACCAAGGATATATAAGCCATAATTTTGAGTGAAGGTGAAGAAAAGAAGGCCGAAATGCAAGGAAGGATAAATTCTTTTGATGGTGCTTTCTAAGGTATGTTATTTACAGGTCATCTCACCATTTTCACTATAATTTTTTTTTCTATAATGATTGAGACCGTTAAATTACTATTCCATTGACAAAACATATCCAAGTATCTTTGGAAAAAAATTCAGCTTATGGGTCGTTGTATTTTGGGAGTTACACTTCGTGGAAAATAGGGTTTGTGGCCAGTTCTGAAACCAGTCAACAACATGTATTTCGGGTAAAAACTTCATAAATTATTCATAACAAATCCAAATTTAGTGAGACCAAATGTGTTGGTTAGGGTACAGGATTTAGTATACTGTGTAACATTTTTAGATCATTTCAAAAAATATTCCATGCGGGGCACACTCTACAAGGTCGCTCTCTAGAATAAACCAGAATTCAACAAGGTGTGTCATTTTTTCTATAACTCCTTTTTTGAGAGGTTTCAAGTAGTGAAATCTGGAGAAATTGCAGAAAACACACTGAAGAAAATTGCATACCAGTTTCATAACTTTATTCATTACAGGTACAAAGTTATGATTATTTCAAGTTAGGGTTGTTGACTAATCCAAAACTAGTCTTCTAAGACTAAAGAAAAATTTGATCAAAATGCTAGTCTCTTTTTGTTAAAGTTAAGGAAGGTTTGCAGGAATGTGATCATATACACCAGGTTCTATTACAAATATACAAATTAGATTTGGATGATGAAATTGATAAGGGATTTTGGTTGAGGTACATGTTGAGTACATGGTTGAGACAAGTAGTTGATGAGTTGGCACATACATGAGGTGTATAGTTGATGATTTTGGTACATATTGAGGAGTCATAGTTGATGAGTAGTTGACACATGATTGGTACATACTTGGTACATAGTTGGATGCACTTGTTTATGGTACATGTTGTTTGGTACAGGTTGGTGCATGGTTGATGCACTTGTTGATGGTACAAGTTGATTACAGGTTGATGCATGGTTTGATGCATGGTTTAGATTTATTGGTATAGGTTTATAGTGGTATATCTCACAGTGATAGTGTGACAATGGTTCCATCATTCTACTTCTACTTCATGGTGGTTGGATGGGGCAAGGACAGGTGGTTGTAGCCAGAGAACACAGGGGGTTGTAGCCTCCTTTTGGTTATAGCCAGAGAATTGGGGAGTTGGAGCTTCCCTCAGGTTGTAGCCTGAGAAAATAGGGGGTTGGAGCCTTCTTCTAGTTGCAGCTGGAAAACAAAGGAAGTTGGTGCTTCCAATGAATGCAATTCTTCAAGACATATAAGAAAAAACATTATGTGGTTTTCTCCCGATTTGGGTTTCTACGTAAAAAACTGGTGTACTGTGTATGTGTGTGATTTTTTATTTCTTATTGCTCATTATTGGATAGTAATTCTACATTGATATAACATTTGAAGAAAAAGGATTATAATTACGCTATTACTGATTCACCCCCCCTCTCAGTAATCCAACAATTGGTATCAGAGAAGGTTCTTTTAGAAATCAATTTAACCACTTAAAGGTAGATCATGGAGAGTAACAACTCATATAAAAATGGAATACCACAACTTGATGGACAAAAATATGTTTTTTGGAGCATAAGGATGAAGACATATATACAGGCACAGGGATTTCAAGTTTGGCAATCAATTGTAGATGGATACACAACACCAACAGTTCCACCAACAAATGAAAAAACAGTGAAACTCGGTGAGAATAATTCCAAAGCCAAAAATGCACTTTTGAATGGTCTTAGTGATACGGTATTCACCAAAGTTGTACATTGTAATTCTGCTAAAGAGATTTGGGACAAGATTCAAAATATTTATGAAGGAGATTCAAAAGTCAAAGCAAAAAATCTTCAAACTTACAAAGGTCAGTTCGAACAAATAAAAATGAAGGAACATGAAGATATTGCAACCTACTTCTTATGTGTCGATGAAACAATTAATGCAATCATAGGATTGGGAGAAGAAATCGAAGAATCTGTAATTTTTCAAAAGTTACTAAGATCTCTTCCTATGAGATTCAACCATAAGATATCAACACTATAAGAAATATCAGATCTAAACTCAATAAGTATGGAAGAACTGCATGGAATCTTCACATCATATGAGATGCGAACTAAACAAGAAAATTCAGATGTAAAAGAAGCAACCTTCAAAGCATCCAAAAGATCAAAGCAAAAGAAAAAGGAACAAGAAGAATATAGAAGCAACAATGACGTCTTGGAAGATGATGAAGAAGTGGCCAACTTCGTCAAAAGAATGAACAAGGGAACCAATGGTAAGTATAGAGGTAAGCTTCCTTTAATTTGTTTTAATTGTAATGGTATTGGTCATTTTGCTAACAAATGTCCTCATAAGAAAAAAGATAAATGATGAAGGTTACTCAAAGGGAAGACACACATATAAGGGTAAAAGAAATACAAAGAAAGTTCTCAAGAAAATATTTTTAACCAAAGAAGACATCTCATCATCAAATGAAGATGAAGTCAATGAAAGTGAAATAGGGAGAGTTTTATTCATCGCAGTAGAAGACTATGATAAAGAAGACTCCAAAGAAGAATATGAAGAATCATATGACGAAGAAATTGAAGAGGCAGAAGTTGACTTCTGAGAAGAATTAATGAGTGCCATAGAAGTTATCAGAAGAGAAAAGAAGAAAACAAGAAGCTACAAGCAGAACTAGATAAGAAAAATGACACTCAAGAACTAGAAAAAATGATCATAAAATTGAAGGTTCAAATTGAAGAAGATAAAAGAATTGAAGAAGCACTCAAAGAACAGTTAGAAGGAAAGGAAAAGATCATTAGAAACCTGAAAGAAGAGATTGTCACACTAAGAAAGGATATTCAAAAGAAAAATATGCAGAACAACTCAAAAGTTTTGGATGACATTATCAATAGTCAAAAAACTCATCTTGACAAGTCCGGACTTGGATACAATCAAAAAGAAAATGGATTAAGCTCCAAAAAAATAGAGCAAGAAACAAATCCAAAGAGCTATGTAGAAAAAATCAAAGGGGATAAAAAGATATACAAGGAAGATTATAGGGACACTCCTCCACTGAGAAGATTTCGATTTCAGAATCAACAACAGATAGACATGCCTCAAGAAGAAGAAGGATTCATAAGAGAACCTCCTTTCAGAATATCTTCAACTAACAAGTATTAAACTATATTTTTTGGTTTATGTTATGCTTGTAATAATTTTGGACATAAATTTTTAAATTGCAGAGCTAACAACAGGAACAATAACTACTTTGAGAGCCATACACAAAGGGGTTATTTAAGAAGATCTAGTGAAACACATAGAAGAAGTTACAACATGTTTGAATCTTTGAGCACTGAAGTGGAATGTTACAAATGTAACAATTTTGGACACATGGCCAAAGATTACAAAATAACAATCCCTCCTAAAGAACCTCAACAGAATCACAAACAAGAACCTCAAAAAATGACATGGATAAGAAAGCAAGACCAGTATAGCAATGAAGAATGCACTGTCGCTCTACAAGATAAACAAAAGAAACATGGTTGGTATGTTGATAGTGGATGTTCAAAACACATGACAGGTGATAGAGACAAGTTTCTTACATTACGAAAGGAAAGATATGGATTAGTCTCCTTCGGAAATGATGATTAAGCCAAAATCATTAGAAAAGGCATAGTCCGAATTGGGAACAAGAATGAAAAGGCATAAAATGTTCTACTAGTAGAAGATATGAAACACAATCTTCTAAGTGTGAGTCAAATGTGTGACCAAGGTCATAAAGTTACTTTCGATTCACAAAAGTGTGAGATAAGAAAAGAAGGTTCGGGGAAATTGGTTGCTACAACTGCAAGAACTGCAAGCAACATATATCTGTTAAGCGAAATTGGAAATGAAAATTGTTGTATAGGAAAGGAAGATGAAAGTTGGCTATGGCACAAAAGAATGGGTCACATGCATTTTGATAACCTTGTCAAAGTCAGAAAAAGAGAAGTAGTCATAGAAATTCCCCAGATCACAAAACCAATCAACACTTTATGCAAGCATTGCCAACAAGGAAAACAAGCAAAGACCAGGTTCAAATCAAAGGAATATTCAACAACAAAACCACTGGAAATTGTGCATACTGATCTAGTTGAACCAACTACACCAAAAGGCTTAAAAGGTGAGAGATACTTTATGTTATTAGTTGATGATTATACAAGAATGACTGTAGTTTGCTTTCTCAAGAAAAAGTCAGAAGCTTTTGAAAACTTCAAGATCTACAAGGAAATGGTTGAAAATGAGATGGATTCAAGGATCAAATTCTTAAGATCGGATAATGGAGGAGAATTCACCTCAAAGGAATTTATGGACTACTGCAACAATCATGGAATAAAAGGGAAATTCTCTATCGCTAGGACACCTCAACAGAATGGAGTTGTTGAAAGAAAGAACGAGACAGTAAAAGAAATGGCTCGAACAATGATAATGGATTCAAAGTTGACAGATATCTTTTGGACATAGGTAGTGCATACAACAGTTCACATTCAAAACAGAGTAATGCTCAGAAACAACACTAATAAAACTCCCTACGAGCTATGGAGAGGAAGACCAACAAATGTGAAGCACTTCATAGTTTTTGGAAGAAAATGCTACATTAAAAGAGAAGATGGTAGAATGGGAAAGTTTAACTCTCGTGTGGACAAAGGAATACTTGTTGGTTACTCAAGTACAAGGAAAGCATACCAGTGTTACAATCTAAGATTAAACAAATTTGTGGAAAGCATCAACGTAACAATTGATGAAAAAGGCAACCCAGAATCAAAGGAAGAAGAAAACAAATCAATGGAACAACTTTTCGAAGAAGAAGATGAAAAAGAAGTAGAAGAGGAAGATGAAGATGAAGAGAATCTGATAGAATCAGAAGAGAAATTTCAACAAGTATCTCCAAAGACACCTAGAAAATGAGTACAAAAGAATCATCCTTCAGATCAAATTATTGGAAACAAAGATGCAGGAGTTGAGACTAGAAGAAAAATCTGTTCACCAGAACAAACACACCTAGCATTCTTATCTACAATTGAACCAAACTGTTTTCAAGAAGACAACAAGGATGAATTTTGGAATAAGGCCATGGATGAAGAATTAGGTCAAATAGAGAAAAATGACACTTGGGAATTGGTTCCAAGACCAAAGAATAAAAATGTGATCGGCACAAAATGGGTTTTCAGGAATAAATTGAATGAAGATGGACATGTTACAAGGAACAAAGCTATATTGGTATGTAAAGGATATGCACAGATTGAAGGAATCGACTTTGAAGATACATTTTCCCTAGTTGCCTGAATGGAAGAAATCCATTTTCTTTTAGTTTATGCATGCTCCCAAAATGTTAAAGTATATCAGATGGACGTAAAATCATCTTTTCTGAATGGGGAACTTGAAGAAGAAGTCTACATTGAACAACCAGAAGGATTTCAGTTGTCAGAGAATACAGACTATGTGTGTAAATTAAAGAAGGCTTTGTATGGTCTAAAACAAGCTCCTAGAGCATGGTACTCTAGACTGGATAAGTATCTGCAACAGGTAGAGTTCAGAAAAGTAAGTGCAGACAACAACCTCTACATCAAGGTAAGTCAAGGTAATATTTTATTAATTGAAGTTTATGTTGATGATATTATTTTTGGTAGTGATGATGATAGGTTAAGCCAGAAATTTGCAAAAGACATGCGTAATGAATTTGAAATGTTTCTACTTGGAGAACTATCCTTCTTTCTGAGACTTCAGATACGTCAAAGCAACCAAGAAATTTTTATTTCTCAAAACAAGCATATCAGAAAAATGATAAAGATGTTTAGAATGGAAGATTGTAAACTAGTTATCACTCTCATGCAAACCAGTTGTAAGTTGAGCAAAGATGATGACTCGAAGTCTACAGATCAAAGGAAATACAGGTAAATGATTGGCAACCTACTATATGTGATAGCATCCAAACCAGATGTAATGTAGGCAGTTGGACAAGTGGCACAATTTCAAGTAGCACCAAAGGAATCACATGTATTAGAAGTAAACAAGATCTTTAGATATCTCAAAGGAACATAAGAGTTTGGATTGTGGTATCAAAAAGGAAAATATCTATCACTTATTGCCTACACAGATGCAGATTGGGCATGTTGTATTGATGACTGATGAAGCACCAGTGGAGCAACGTTCTACTTAGGTGAATGTTTGGTATCATGGCTAAGCAAGAAATAATCATCAATATCTCTATCTACAAATGAGGTAGAGTATATTGCAGCAACAACATGTTGTACACATGTTCTTTGGATGGAACAAACTTTGACAGATATACATGTTGAGTATGATGAGGCCATTCCAATATATTGTGATAATACAAGTGCCATCGGTATATCAAAAAACCCGGTGATGCACTCTAAGACGAAGCACATTCCAATCAAGTATCACTTTCTACGAGAACAGGTTGCAGAAAAGAACATCAGAGTTGAGTATGTGGGCACAAAAGAACAAGTGGAAAACATCTTTACAAAACCACTTCCACGGGAAGCCTTTGAATATCTTCGCCAAAGACTTGGAGTTATTTCTACTCCAAAAATGAATGTTTTTTGAATGCTTATCTTATATGTCTTATATGTACATGAGGAAGCACCATAACAGGATAGTCTGTCAGGGGGAGTAGCCCTGTATGGAAAGATACCTTTTCCATTGATGACAAAGGGGGAGAGATTTATCATATGGAAAGGACAGAGGCATGGTTCTAGGGGGAGAAGATTTATCAGATGAAGAGGACAAAGGCATGGTTCCAGGGGGAGCAGATTTATCTGATGCAGAGGACAAAGGCATGGTTCTAGGGGAGCATGAGTGATATGATTTATGTATTGCATCGGAGTGTTTCCATCAATGCCAAAGTGGGACATTGTTGATTAAGGTTGGTTGTCATTGATGTCAACCCTTGAAGAAAGACCCGTAGCACAAAGGTTTGGGTAATGGGCCCAATATTGTTTGATTTAAATATGACTCATTATTGTTTTGTCATGGTTGATAAGAAGTAAATATGTATGAACTCCAAAGTGGTCCCCTTATGGTGAAAGACCTCATGGAAAGACGCTTTGCGGAGTAAGAGAACCCATGCTTAATTGTGGAATAATGAGATGAAGGATAGTGAATTTGTCAGGGAATATATCCTATATGGATAGTTCCTATCATTCCATTTTTGGAGGTATGTGGAATGTCACATAACTCTTCACGGTTTGAGAGTTATGGCCTTATGAAGTTGGAGGACCCTCATATGTCATCTAGAATCCCCAAAAGGTCAAAATAGCCAGAGTGGTTTAAGAGATTTTTAAAGGATAAATAATAAAGTGAAGTGATGAGTGTATTATAATGCAAAGTGAATACAAAATAAATTATTTTAATAATAATTTTAATGGAGAAAATAGAAGTGGGTTAACCCTAAAATAAGGAAAGTCGGCCAAGTGACCTAGAAGATGTTTTTAAGGAAGCTACTTGGAGAGTATAAATAAGAGGCAATGCTCTCTCATTTAATATACACTTGAGAATATTGAATATCTATAGGTGTCTAAGGTAATCAAGGATATCTAAGCCAGAATTCTGAGTGAAGGTGAATAAAAAAAGGCCAAAATGCAAGGAAGGATAAATTCTTTTGATGGTGCTTTTTAAGGTATGTTATTTACAGGTCATCTCACCATTTTCGCTATAAATTTTTTTCTATAATGTTTCAGACCATAAAATTTCTATTCCATTGAGAAACAATATCCAAGTATCTGTGGTAAAAAAATCATCTTGTGGGTCGTTTTATTTTGGGAGTTACACTCCATGGAAAATAGGGTTTGTGGCTAGTCCCGAAACTAGTCAAAAACAATTATTCCGGGTAAAAATGTCATAACTTCTTCATAACAGATCCAAATTCAGTGAGACAAAGTGTGTTGGTTAGGGTAAATTCTTTAGTATTCTATGTAACTGTTTCATATCATTTCAAAAAATATTCCGTGCAAGGCACGCTCTACAAGGTCGCTCTCTAGAATAAGCCAAAATTCAACAAGGTGTGTCATTTTTGCTACAACTCATTTTCTGAGAGGTTACAAGTAGTGACACCTGGAGGAATTGTAGAAAACACACTAAAGAACATTGTGTATCATTTTCAGATCTTTATTCATTACAGGTACAAAGTTATGATTATTTCAAGTTAGGGTTGCTGACTAATCCAAAACTAGTTTTGTGAGACTAAAGAAATGTTTGATGAAAATGCTAGTCTCTTGTTGTTAAAGTTAATAAAGGTTTGCAGGAATGTGATCATATACACTAGGTCTATTACAGAGCTAAAAATTAGATTTGGATGATGAAATTGATGAGGGTTTTTGGTTGAGGTACATGTTGAGTACATGGTTGAGACAAGTAGTTGATGAGTTAGCACATACATGAGGTGTATAGTTGATGATGTTGGTACATATTGATGAGTCATAGTTGATGAGTAGTTGACACATGATTGGTACATACTTGGTACATGGTTGGATGCACTTGTTTATGGTATAAGTTGTTTGGTACAGGTTGGTGCATGGTTGATGCACTTGTTGATGGTACAGATTGATTACAGGTTGAGGTACAGGTTGATGCATGGTTTGATGCATGGTTCAGATTTATTGGCACATGTTTACAGTGGTATATCTCATAGTGATAATGTGACAATGGTTCCATCATTATACTTCTACTTCAGGGCGGTTAGACAGGGAAAGGGCAGGTGGTTGTAGTCACCTTCCAGTTGTAGTCAGAGAACACAGGGGGTTGTAGCCTCCTTCTGGTTATAGCCAGAGAATTGAGGAGTTGGAGCTTCCCTCAAGTTGTAGCCTAAGAAACTAGGGGGTTGGAGCCTCCTTCCAATTGCAGCTGGAAAACAAAGGAAGGTGGTGCTTCCAATGAATGTAATTCTTCAAGACATATAAGAAAAATCATTATGTGGTTTTCTCTCAATTTGGGTATCCACTTAAAACACTGGTGTACTATGTATGTGTGTGATTGTTTATTTATTACTTCTCATTATTGGATAATAATTCTACATTGATATAACATTTAAATAAAAATTATTATAATTACGCTATTACTGATTCACCCCCCCTCTCTGTAATCCAATAGGGGGAGATTGTTGGATCATGTTGTCATTGATTCCAAAGGTTTGATTGATTGATGCCATTGATTGATGTCAAGTGATTGATTGATGCCAAATTATTGATTGATTGATGGTTGATTTCAAATGTAATATGTATTGTCCTTGATGAGAATGGATTGATGTCAAGTGGAATCATAGTCATATGATATGATTCATAGATGAAGATGGATCAGTGAGTTGTTATTGATATGATGCATAGATGAAGATGGATCGATGTGGTGCATTGTTGGATTTATGTAAAGATGAGTCATTATTGTCTTATCATGGTTGATAAGGTGTACAAATGGATGAACTCCAAAGTGGTCCTCTTATGGTGAAATCCCTCATGGGAATACGCTTTACAGTTGAGTTATACTTGAAGTATGGTTGGAGAACCCATGATTAATTGTGGAATAATGAGATGAAGATCAATGCATTTGTCAATGAAACTATCCTAGATGGATAGTGCTTGTCATGCAATTTTCGGTGGTATGTGGAATGTCACATAACTACTCATGGTTTGAGAGTTATGGCCTTACGAAGATGGAGGACCCTCATATGTAGGCTTGAAGCCCCAAAAGGTCAAATAAGTCAAAGAGCTTGCAAAGAAGAAATTAATATTTAAATGATAAAGTGAAGTGACAAAGTCAAAGGAGGATTATTTAAATAATAAAGTGAAGTGACAAAATCAAAGAAGATTATTTAAATGATAAAGTGAGGTGACAAAGTCAAGAAGGAATATTTAAATGATAGAGTAATGGAGAACTTTCTAATGATGGAAAGTGGTTAATCCTAAAATGAGGAAAATGTGTTAAGTGACCTAGAAATTGGTTAAGTAACCTAGAAGTGGGTTAAGTGACCTAGAATATGCTTCTAAGGAAGCTATTTGGAGAGGTATAAATAAGAGGCAAGGGTATCTTGTGAAAACACATCTCTTGAGCATGTATTGAAGATCTATTCCGAGAGAGAGATTGTATGGAGGATCTCATGGACACATCAAAGTTTCGGTAAGTCTGATATCATGACGACAAAAGTTTTGGAAGTTCAGAAACCCTAGTTTATAAGGTATACACGAGCTGTAGTGAGCCAGGGTGCGTACATACGCGGGCTGAATGAAGAGAGGGTGCGTATAGTGGATGAAGTCATGAAGACTTGTGTGTGAGCTGGTGCCAGGATCTTGAAGATTGAAGCATGTTCCAGATCTGCATTCTATGGGCTCAGATCTACCACAAAGATTCTGGTATGGTTATATTGTTGTCTTGATGGATACTCTTGTTTGTTGTGTGGTGAATTCTTAGGGAATTCTTGGTATGGTTGTAGTGACGTGGTTTGTGTTGGTTGATGGAGTGAACACCACTCTTATGATTCAATACTAATATGATTTCTATAGTATGTTGATTTCTTATACATGATTGAGTAACATTCATATTGTATGGTTGAGGAGCTTGAGTAATTTGTTGGAGAGATCGGATGTGTTGTGAATGGTTATGGGTCATATTGGATAGTGAGAGACAAAAGAGAATGTGATTGAAGGTTGCAGAGGATCTGAGTGTGTGATGAAAAGAAAAACCATAATTGCTCAGAAGTGATATGCACTATGTAGTATAGACTAGCCACATACATACACGAGTTGTACTACTGGTAGGGTACATACATACGTGTGTTGCACTATCGATAGGTCGTATACCTATTGAAAAATTGATATCTGTTGAGGATTGTTGCCTCATCTCATTTGGTGTTGAGGGTGTAAGTTGAGTCTTGCATTATAGAGATGGTGCTCTTGTAGAGTTGTACTCTATTTAGTTGTTGCTGATAACCCAAGGATTGTAGTCCGTAATAAAAATAAAATTGTACATACATCTTGTGTTCTTTGTGTTCCTTGTGGTGATGATTTGTTGATGATATATTGTTGATATCTGTTGTTGATATATGTTCACATTTAACTGGTTATAAATGACAACAATAAGTAATGAGTAAATGGTGATTGCTAACTAATGAGTTTTGTAAAAGGGAAGTTTTGAGAAAAAGAGCCCTACACTGTTCACCCCCCCCTTTCAGTGTAGTCGATGTGTCCAACAAAGGAAAGGTTAGATAGGGCAAGGAAAGGAAAGGAAAGGTAAAGAAACACAAGGCAAGGCAAAGGAAAGGTAAGGCTAGGAAAGTAACGAAAGGAAATGCAAGGCAGGCTAAGGCTAGGAATTGTTCACATACTTTGTTCTGGATGCTCCATGCACTTGGCATGTTGCACATTCATCCATGGAGTAGACTACTTTGGAATTCACACATGTGGAGTGGTTGCATGTATGCACATTCTTGGAGGGAAAATTCCATGTGAACACTTGACAACTTTATTTTGCTTGATTCCTATTTTTGGTGGTGTGTCCCCTTCATGAGAATTATTTGGTGCATACTACTACTGTTTTTGGATGAGGGAGAATTTATTTCGAGAGGATAATGCCCACATGTTGTAACATGGTCAACCATTGATTGAGGAGAGATCTAACTAATTTACTATTATAATATATATTTGACTTGTCATGGAGTTAGTTAGCAAATAATATTTTATTGTATAAGAGAAGAGACCCACTCTATAAATAAGAGTTCTCTCTGTCCATTGTAAAGGGTGGAGAATTTGGGTCTTTAGGAACTCTCCTCTTGGGATACATTATTGAACATTTTGGCAAGATTAATGGAGAATCTAAGGTATATTTTCATTTCATGTGAGGATTTATTGTGCACTCATATTTTATTTGTTTATTTTTTTATTAAGAAACCCTTCTAACATGTTGTGATTTCCATTATAATGAACCATGCTTGATTTTAGATATATTAATTTGATGTTTCAACCCTCTTATTCCTATTGTGATTATATTAGCCTACATGATTCTTATTATTAGTTCCTAGAGTCTTAACTAGGATGGGATTTCAGTGTTTCGTCAAATTTAGGTCCTTGAGAACCATTAATTGTGTATGGATTTAACACTTAGCAATATTTTCCACCATAAGTTATTTGTTAATGCATAAGACAAGTATTCATAATCACTTTAGAAAAAATGAACTATTCTTACTTACATAGACTTCTTTAACACTTTAAAAAGTAATCAATCAAATTAAATAAATTATTACAATGATTAGTTCAATAATACACTCTAAATCTATTTGAATACTCAACCAAATTGAGAAAAAAATAATTTCATTTCATCAAAATTTCATAAATCTATCCAAATTTTGTGAAATAGTTGCTAGAACCTAAAACATCTTTGTATAGTCTTCAACAAACATCTCCTATAATAAGTGGATTTATTGAATATTGTAAAGGCAATTGTAGTTTCTATTAGTTAAATGTAATTTATTGAATGTACAAACTCATCAAAATCTACATTGATGCATTAAGTGATCCT
Organism: Picea engelmannii; assembly: GCA_009831015.1. Classification (NCBI taxonomy): domain Eukaryota; kingdom Viridiplantae; phylum Streptophyta; class Pinopsida; order Pinales; family Pinaceae; genus Picea; species Picea engelmannii. The sequence goes on along the minus strand of ML776917.1, from coordinate 41,127 downwards.
TCTATCTTTCGATGTATGAGTTTCTCCTTCGAACTATTGAAAAACAATATTCAACTTATCATACTAAGAGATCTTAAATTAAAGGTTATAAGAGATTTTGAGTTTGACATTTCATCTTCTCATCATGTCTTCATTATCCCAAAGCCATCCATAATCCCAAAGTGTGCATATATTTCAACTAATGAATTATTCTATTCATGTTCATGTTCATGATATTTATATAGGCTTCTCCCTTTATAAAACAATGTAGATCTATGTTTCCTAGGAATATCATTGTAGCAATATCTTTATGTGGAATTAGTTCTTAGAATAATAAAGATACAAGTTGTTTCTATTTACTATTTATGATAGTTATTTTTTTAGAATAGATTTCCGTAAATCCATTTAGATTAGATTTGTTTCTTGTAATTTCATATATAACAAAAAAAAGTGGAAATCAAAACACTTTGAAATTCATACATTCATCAACATAAAATGTAGAAACAATGAGATTCATAAAAAACGTTCCATGAAATGTGTGTGTGTGTGTGTGCGTGCGCGCACACGTGTGTGTGTGTGTGTGTGTGTGTGTGTGTGTGTGTGTGTGTATTAAACATAATCTAAATTTTACATTTTTTACAAAATGCCATATCGTTCTCAATATACAAAACCATAGCAAGTGTCATAACATTAAAAAAAACCATATGATGGCATAGATACAAAATGACAATCATTGGTCACTCATTGACCACTGCCACCCTCAAGAGCATCATAGAAATTGATCTTTCTTCTCTTGCTTGAAGAAGTGCCTCGAGTGGTTTTGCACCTGGGCGTGGTTCGTCGCTCTGGAGATTGCACAAAGAAAAAACATTGTTAAAATTTTTTCCACAATGAATTAAAATGATTACAAAATGATACTTTGTAATCCAACATAAGATAAATCACCGCAGATGATACTAACAATTGTGAGGGTGTTACCCTCCTCCATAACCCTAATTTATCAGGGATACCACCCTACATTAGTTACAAGGATCAAATCATGAAATTTAAACAAATATGCATAAAATCAATTTCATTCATGATACATTAAAATTGATCATCAACTCATTATCTCACTGTGAATATCTCGGGTATCGATGGAGAGTCCTTGGCAGGTGGAGCACTCAACTGTACAACCTGCTCCAAGGAAACATCTATTGTGGTAGCCTTGGTGGATGGTGCATATAGGAATGGTGGTGGGGGTGTATGGAATATGGGTGCATCCACTGTGAATGGATGTGATGAAAGAGGTGGTGCATATGGGTGTCCCACAGGTGCATCCATTGAGGATGCATGGAATAAGAAAGATAGTGTGGGTGGGTGACGATGAACCCCCACGGGATGTACAAGTGATGGAATAATGATTGTCCTGGAAACATGTAATCCAAAATCCGGCAATTGTCTAGTGATTCGGTTTAATACTAATAATTTAATATTTTAATAAACAATAATTATTATAATTTTCCTTTTATTATTATAATTTTTGTTGATATAATCTTAATATTAGAGAAACTTTTGGATCAAAACTTTGTGTGGAGTTTTAGAATGTCTAACCTTTCCAGTGGACACTCCATCCATCATCAACTTTTCATGTCTTTGATGATGGATGGAGTGTCCACTTGAAAGGTTGGACATTTAAAATCTCAACACCCAATTTTGATTCAGAAGTTTCTCTAGCATTATGACTAATTGTAAAAACCAACATATTGAGATAATCTTAAGATTTTAATATGAAATGACATCATTCAATCATTTTTACTAGTGTCAAATATTTTGGCTAGTTAACATGTTTCCTTATATATAAGGAAGATTCAAGTTAATTAAATTTATTTTTAGATCATATTAAAAAATCAAATCAAACTCAATTTTAAATCATATTTTAAAATCTAAAAAAAAATTCAGCCAAAATTACACTCAAGTCAATATTAAATAAAAACCATAATTAAAACTACCTTTAATAAAATCGTATACTTACTTAACACTTCCTTAAAGCAGGTACAAATTCTATGTAACAATTTAAATTAATACCAAGAATCCAATTACTACTTATCTTTTTAAAAAACATTTAATTTGGCTATTACAACTTATCTATTTAAGAAAAACACACAAATAAGTGTTTACACCTCTTTGAAAAAAAATAAAAGTTGAGTACTTACTGTTCGGTCGTTGACTTTCTCAGTATTCCATATTTTAACTCTGCAAAATAAATTCAATGCTCTCTCACGCTCTTCGATCATCAGCATTCTTGAAGAATACAGTTTTTCATGACGCGCTCCGATAATTGCATTAGCAATGAGTCTAACCCGGATCTAGGTCTATAGAGTGTCACGGCATTGTCTAAACGTTTTATGCTTTAGAATTTTTCCATGATGATATAAATTTATGTTAAATTACAATTTTATGTTTTAGTATTTTTCTTTGAATTTGGTGATATAAATTTATGTTAAATCATGTTATTTAAATTAAATTTTTAAATTCATAATTGGTTTAAAAACTTTCAACATATAATTTTTTTTTAAATTTATCAAATAAAATAAAATAATAATTATTAATATAAATTATTACTAATTTTGTTTGAAATATTTTTTATTATAAATTTTGTCATTTTGATATTTTTAATTTATATTTCTGTTAAACCTGTAAATTAAAAAAAAAAAAATTAATAAACCTAATATATAATCACCAAAGTAATTGAATGTTATAATCTAAATATACAGTTGAATTTAGTGTTTTCATAGTGTTCGTTTCAACTTACCAAATTTGAATCTATGCTCGAGTCCATCCAAAACCAGAGAGGATCTCTTTTATTTTGTACAAGGAAATTAAAAAGAAATCAACAAATAACAAAAATATATTAAAATAATCATCATTCATTTTCATTTTCAATTTAGGATCCAAATTAAAAAGCAACCTTTATTTTTGTTTTTACATGGAATTAAAAAGAATTCAACAAATATAGAAAAATATAAAAAATGATATTAAAATAATCATCATTTCTTTCTATATAAAAAATGATATTAAAATAGTCAGCATTCATATACAATTTAGTCTCCAAATTAAACATCACTTTATTGACATTTGGGTACAATTTAGTCTCCAAAGTAAACATCAACTTTATTGACATTTGGGCTTGTTAATATTTAAAATATTGAATGCTTGGAAGAAATTTCAAACATTAATATTTGAAATATTTTAAAGAAATTTCAAAGATAAAAAGGAAATTATTAAAAAATAAATAAGTTGGAAAAGTTATCCATCTATACAATAAGAAAGATTACAAAATATTGTATATTTCCCCCAAAAAATTAATGTATATCTTATTAAGGAAAAAAGTATCAAATTTATAAATTGCGTCATGTTTTGAACACTATAAGCGTTTGCTTTGTCGCCTTGCTTCTCATTCCTCAGCCTTCACTGCAGATGCTACTGGTGATGCTTCCAAAATTGTTGGTTCAGGATCAACCTCCTTTGTTGATGATGTTGCATTTGCTACTGTGTGACAACAGAACCCCTGAAGTCGAGGAGTAATCATCTACATCAACTCCTCTTATTAAGGATTCGGTTAATAAGTTGTTTGAATTGAGACTGTAAACCTAGGCGGATTTGTATTCCATGTATGTGGGAAGAGAGGTGGGTGAGTAAAAAAACTGTAAAACCTCCATTAATGAGCATAAAGAAGAATCGATACCTTCCTGGGTGGAAGTAGCGCAAATTTGGGTGAACCACGTAAAAAAAATGTGTTTCTTTTATCATTCTGCCATATGATATTCTGTGTTTTTATAATTTTGTTGCGTATTAGTTAAGTTTGTGGCTGACAGGGACAACAAGTGGTATCAGAGCCATTCGAAGGCCGCTGAAAACGAAGGTGCAGTGCCATCTGTGACGCGGCATCAATTTTTTCGAAGTAGCAGTGCAGTGCCATCTGTGTCGTGGGCGCGAATTTCTCCGGAGGAGCAGCATCAATACCATTTGCCCGTGGTTTCTTGTGCATGAGGTGTGTCGATCTCTAATCGTCGCAGGTCTCTTCTCTAGAGATTTTGAAATCGTTGCGGTCCACTACTATTGAGAGGTGCGACGACAGTCTGGTGGGCTCCGCGCATATGTCTGGTGGGTTTTTCGCTTGAGAACCTGGTGGGCTCCGCGCATGTGACTTTGCATGAGTTTTTCCCTTGAGAGGTTAATCTTGGAATCTAGTTTTTTGTTCAACATTATGGAGAGTCCATTCAAAGTTCAGCATGGAATTTAGTTTTTTTATATAAGTGAAGCGAATGGAATATATTCAAGTTCATAATATGTTCTGAGTTATCTTTGTATAAATCACTCAAAGTTGAGGTGCAAGGAGAGACGTACTTTCTTGCCCATCTGATAAAGAAGTGGACGTGTCTCATCCCTCCCGCACTAAGCATTGGATACTCGCTGAGGATGTGAAGGGGCGTATCAAGAGGTCGTGCAGATCAACAAGAGTGGAGGCGATACTTGAAGCGACGAAGGCCAATAAGAATGATAATGACTAAAATGGAAAAAATGCAAAATTTGAAATCGAGAAGTTCAATGGCAAAAAGAGTTTTGAGATCTGGAAGGTCAAGATGCCCAATCTACTCGTGCAACAAGGCGTGGTGAAGGTGCTTGTGGGGAAATCGAAGAAACCCGCATCCATCACAAATGAAGAGTGGGAGGAGATCGATGTGAGAGAACTGAGTGCCATACATTTGGGTCGATGATGTTCTGTTTAATATTTTTATGGAGAAGACAACAACTGGTTTATGGACGAAGATGGAAAGTTGGTATATGACGAAATCCTTGACGAACAAGATCTTCTTGAAAATACAATTGTACAGTTTGCGCATGAAGGAAGGTATGAAAATAGATGATCATTTAAATAATTTTAATACTCTTTTAGTCCAGTTGATTAGCATGGGAGTGGAATTCGAATCTGAATACAAGACAATTAGATTATTGTGTTCTTTTCCCAAGTCATAGAATCACTTTGTTACCTCTATTAGTTTCATTTCAACATAAAGTATTGAGTTTGATGTTATTATTGGAGCACTATTGTCTGAGGATACAAGGAAGAAATCCAATTTAGAAACCTCTACATCTGAGGCGATGGTGGTCAAAGGAAGACCTAAAGAAAGAGGATAGATTAAAAGGGATTTCTCTCGGTCAAACTTGAAGGGAAAGAAGAGAAAGCTTAAGTGCTGGTATTGTGGAAAATATAGACATCTAAAGAAAGACTGTTTGAAGCGGAAACAAGCCTCCAAAGAAGACTCTCCAAAAGAGACGAAGGAAGCAAACACAATTGAAACAGGTTCAACATCAGATTTAGGTATGGTTGATGAAGTTTTAACAATTAGTATTGTTTCACGTCATGATCAACAATGGTTATTAGATTTCAGTGCTTCAAATCACTTGTGTTTTCATAGACACTAGTTTATTACTTACCAATCTATAGATGATGGAATTGTTTACATGGGAAATGATATCTTATGTAAAGTAGTAGAAATCGGTAGCATTTGAATTAAGATGTTTGATGGATCTGTTAAGATACTAACTGATGTGAGACATGTAGCTGAGCTTAGGAAGAACCTAATATCTTTGGTCTTGGATACTGAAGGATATAAGAGTATTGTTCAAGGTGGAGTTACGAAGGTCTACAAAGGAATCCTACTGGTCATGAAAGCAAAAAAGGTTGGAAACCAGTTTTTGTTAGAAGGAATAACTAAGTCAGATCATGCGACAACTGTATCTGAGAATGACAGTGATTCTGTTCAACTATGGCATCAAAGGTTGGGCCATATGAGCGAAAAAAGGAGTAAAGGTATTAAGTGATCGTAAGTTACTTTATAATCTAAAGTCTTTAAAGTTATATTTCTACAAACACTGCATTTATGGAAAACAGAATAGGAAAAAATTTAAACAGAAAGACACACGAGTGAAGGAATCCTTGACTATATCCATTATGATGTTTGGGGACCATCCCCTACTATTTCGTATGGAGTATCATCATATTTTTTTACTTTTATAGATGATTTATCTAGGAAGATTTGGATATATATGTTGAAAACAAAGGCTGATGTATTTACTGTTTTTGATCTATTTAGAGATTTAGTGGAAAAGAGCACTGGTAGGTCCATTAAATTCTTAAGAACTGATAGTGGTGGTGAATTTATGTCAATGGAATTTGATAACTATTGCAAGGAGTTTGGGATTGATAGGCATAAAACCACTGCCTATACTCCTCAGTAAAATGGAGTTGTTGAACGCATGAACATGGTCACTCTTCTAGAGAGAGCAAGGAGTATGCTGAGTAACGCCAACTTGCAGTAGGAACTATGGGCAGAAGCAATATCTACAGCTTGTTATTTGGTGAATCGATCACCATCAACAACAATAGAGTGCAAGATTCCAAAAGAGGTATGGACAAGTCACCCTTGTAATTATTTTAATATTGAAGTTTTTGGTAGTGAAGCCTATTCTCTAATTCTGAAACATTAGCGTTCTAAATTAGATCCAAAATAAAAAAGGCTTATCTTTGTTGGATATGGTGACGGTATCAAGGGGTACAGGTTGTGGGATCCTACTACCCACAATATCACCATTAACAGAGATGTAATATTTGATGAATTGTAATGAACACCATCGTTACGACAAGCGTCACATAACTGGCAATTTTTTTTTCTTTTTGCGTTAAACACATCACACGTGTGTGGAAACAACATCAACACAACACTCACAAGTATAAACCCAACAATAATAATGCATAAATAATTATATGTCAGCAAAATTCCATGAACCATGGAATCTAACCATTAGCCAACTGTAAAACTGATCATCTGTCACATTAATTTCGTTGCGCAAGAAGAAAAATCACTACACAATCATTTATTACAACAAATTCTCCTTGCACGCAAGAAGAATAACCATTTATTAATCACAAATCAAAGTTAAACATGCAATGCTAGTAAGCTAAACTTATTCATTCATCAACATCAATATTTATTGGCGTAAAAGGACTAATAAAAAACAATCATTCTATTCTACAAGACGCAAGCAAACTAGTGACACAACCAATCACCATCGCACTAAACTCATGGCGCGCGAGAAATAACATGCCCACGATCATGTAACACAATACATTTATCATGACTCGACAGTAATATAAATGACTAAGAATAATACCGTAGGGACCCAACTAAACACCTAAAACCCCTCTATCCAATCTGCTAAACACTCAGCAAGGAAACCACATCCCAATTTTAATTACGCGAAGGACCTAACCCTCAACCTATCAGATCATGAAGGCAACTCAATCAACGAGTAAAAATGTATAGTGGGTTCGCATAAGGAACAAACTCAACACAGTTTAGCTGCAAATTAAAAGTAAGAAAAAGAGATCCCTTCACATCATATCCAAGGGTTAATTAAAACTAATCAATACCATAAATCCAATTTACAATTTACCAGAACGAAAAATAACTGAAGGTGATTTGAAATGATATTTTCCACAGTATTTAATAAATCCAAATTACAGTTCACAAGATCAATCCAATAAAATAAACCGAAGGTTTCTATAGCATTTAACAATTCGATCTACGATTCACTTAGAAGGAAGTGTTCGAACATAATAAACACTGCCAAAGTATTACAAAAATTCGATCGATAATTCATTAAACAAATTCTAGAACAATTAAGGATAGCCACATCATGTAATAAATTATACTACAAAGTACTAAAACCATTTGTTGGACAACTTAACCAAGTCTAAATTTAACCTGGTGTTATTTGTAACTAAACAAAGGGTAACATCATGATGAAATTGGATATCACTGTAATTGGGAGCAAAAATTCTATCTGGATTAATTTTTTTTGGAAATTAAACAAAATTAAAATGGCAGTAATCGAACAGTGCGAATTCCATTTTAAAATTTTTACTGGAAATGATAAGGGACATTTACACAAAATCTATCGTTGCCTCCGAAACCACCCATCGCTGAGAGGATCTGACAGGCCCAGAGGGGCAGGCGATCGAGCGCGGTGAAGGATTATCATGCGGTACTTGTGGCTGAGGTTGAGGACGCTAGATTCCCGGGGTAGAGGATCACGGATCTGCTTACAACAAGCCAAACTTAATTCAAGGCGGGAGAAACAATAACCTGACTAAAGCAAATGTTCACTGTTTAAAAAGGATTTCACAGCTAGTCATTGTCACCAAAGAGAATTTTTTTGGGAAGGCAGATTGTGCAGTTATGGAACGTTAGAACCATGGATGATCACCTACCAATCAGGGTTCAAAATTGAGCACGTCACAACACATCAGGAGCCTTCCACCACGTCCCAGAAGTATGATGAAATATTTGCCCGTCAAAAAAATTATAAATTTTGTTTTTGCTAATTTATTGGGAAATGTAAATCGAAATTTAAAATTTTCTATGAAGTGTAAAATTTTAAAATCCCCGCCATCATAATTTTTAATTCGTGTGAATCATGGTCTGTCATTGATAATCAGTTTTAAATATTTAATACCTAGTGGGTTGGTCATCAATGTTAAGAAGAAATTGTTAGATATTTAATTTACATTTATATGATTGGTGTTACGTCCACATCAATATTAATTTTTGTTA
>ML776917.1:17318-32388 GCA_009831015.1 Picea engelmannii | reverse complement strand
TGAGACAAGTAGTTGATGAGTTAGCACATACATGAGGTGTATAGTTGATGATGTTGGTACATATTGATGAGTCATAGTTGATGAGTAGTTGACACATGATTGGTACATACTTGGTACATGGTTGGATGCACTTGTTTATGGTATAAGTTGTTTGGTACAGGTTGGTGCATGGTTGATGCACTTGTTGATGGTACAGATTGATTACAGGTTGAGGTACAGGTTGATGCATGGTTTGATGCATGGTTCAGATTTATTGGCACATGTTTACAGTGGTATATCTCATAGTGATAATGTGACAATGGTTCCATCATTATACTTCTACTTCAGGGCGGTTAGACAGGGAAAGGGCAGGTGGTTGTAGTCACCTTCCAGTTGTAGTCAGAGAACACAGGGGGTTGTAGCCTCCTTCTGGTTATAGCCAGAGAATTGAGGAGTTGGAGCTTCCCTCAAGTTGTAGCCTAAGAAACTAGGGGGTTGGAGCCTCCTTCCAATTGCAGCTGGAAAACAAAGGAAGGTGGTGCTTCCAATGAATGTAATTCTTCAAGACATATAAGAAAAATCATTATGTGGTTTTCTCTCAATTTGGGTATCCACTTAAAACACTGGTGTACTATGTATGTGTGTGATTGTTTATTTATTACTTCTCATTATTGGATAATAATTCTACATTGATATAACATTTAAATAAAAATTATTATAATTACGCTATTACTGATTCACCCCCCCTCTCTGTAATCCAATAGGGGGAGATTGTTGGATCATGTTGTCATTGATTCCAAAGGTTTGATTGATTGATGCCATTGATTGATGTCAAGTGATTGATTGATGCCAAATTATTGATTGATTGATGGTTGATTTCAAATGTAATATGTATTGTCCTTGATGAGAATGGATTGATGTCAAGTGGAATCATAGTCATATGATATGATTCATAGATGAAGATGGATCAGTGAGTTGTTATTGATATGATGCATAGATGAAGATGGATCGATGTGGTGCATTGTTGGATTTATGTAAAGATGAGTCATTATTGTCTTATCATGGTTGATAAGGTGTACAAATGGATGAACTCCAAAGTGGTCCTCTTATGGTGAAATCCCTCATGGGAATACGCTTTACAGTTGAGTTATACTTGAAGTATGGTTGGAGAACCCATGATTAATTGTGGAATAATGAGATGAAGATCAATGCATTTGTCAATGAAACTATCCTAGATGGATAGTGCTTGTCATGCAATTTTCGGTGGTATGTGGAATGTCACATAACTACTCATGGTTTGAGAGTTATGGCCTTACGAAGATGGAGGACCCTCATATGTAGGCTTGAAGCCCCAAAAGGTCAAATAAGTCAAAGAGCTTGCAAAGAAGAAATTAATATTTAAATGATAAAGTGAAGTGACAAAGTCAAAGGAGGATTATTTAAATAATAAAGTGAAGTGACAAAATCAAAGAAGATTATTTAAATGATAAAGTGAGGTGACAAAGTCAAGAAGGAATATTTAAATGATAGAGTAATGGAGAACTTTCTAATGATGGAAAGTGGTTAATCCTAAAATGAGGAAAATGTGTTAAGTGACCTAGAAATTGGTTAAGTAACCTAGAAGTGGGTTAAGTGACCTAGAATATGCTTCTAAGGAAGCTATTTGGAGAGGTATAAATAAGAGGCAAGGGTATCTTGTGAAAACACATCTCTTGAGCATGTATTGAAGATCTATTCCGAGAGAGAGATTGTATGGAGGATCTCATGGACACATCAAAGTTTCGGTAAGTCTGATATCATGACGACAAAAGTTTTGGAAGTTCAGAAACCCTAGTTTATAAGGTATACACGAGCTGTAGTGAGCCAGGGTGCGTACATACGCGGGCTGAATGAAGAGAGGGTGCGTATAGTGGATGAAGTCATGAAGACTTGTGTGTGAGCTGGTGCCAGGATCTTGAAGATTGAAGCATGTTCCAGATCTGCATTCTATGGGCTCAGATCTACCACAAAGATTCTGGTATGGTTATATTGTTGTCTTGATGGATACTCTTGTTTGTTGTGTGGTGAATTCTTAGGGAATTCTTGGTATGGTTGTAGTGACGTGGTTTGTGTTGGTTGATGGAGTGAACACCACTCTTATGATTCAATACTAATATGATTTCTATAGTATGTTGATTTCTTATACATGATTGAGTAACATTCATATTGTATGGTTGAGGAGCTTGAGTAATTTGTTGGAGAGATCGGATGTGTTGTGAATGGTTATGGGTCATATTGGATAGTGAGAGACAAAAGAGAATGTGATTGAAGGTTGCAGAGGATCTGAGTGTGTGATGAAAAGAAAAACCATAATTGCTCAGAAGTGATATGCACTATGTAGTATAGACTAGCCACATACATACACGAGTTGTACTACTGGTAGGGTACATACATACGTGTGTTGCACTATCGATAGGTCGTATACCTATTGAAAAATTGATATCTGTTGAGGATTGTTGCCTCATCTCATTTGGTGTTGAGGGTGTAAGTTGAGTCTTGCATTATAGAGATGGTGCTCTTGTAGAGTTGTACTCTATTTAGTTGTTGCTGATAACCCAAGGATTGTAGTCCGTAATAAAAATAAAATTGTACATACATCTTGTGTTCTTTGTGTTCCTTGTGGTGATGATTTGTTGATGATATATTGTTGATATCTGTTGTTGATATATGTTCACATTTAACTGGTTATAAATGACAACAATAAGTAATGAGTAAATGGTGATTGCTAACTAATGAGTTTTGTAAAAGGGAAGTTTTGAGAAAAAGAGCCCTACACTGTTCACCCCCCCCTTTCAGTGTAGTCGATGTGTCCAACAAAGGAAAGGTTAGATAGGGCAAGGAAAGGAAAGGAAAGGTAAAGAAACACAAGGCAAGGCAAAGGAAAGGTAAGGCTAGGAAAGTAACGAAAGGAAATGCAAGGCAGGCTAAGGCTAGGAATTGTTCACATACTTTGTTCTGGATGCTCCATGCACTTGGCATGTTGCACATTCATCCATGGAGTAGACTACTTTGGAATTCACACATGTGGAGTGGTTGCATGTATGCACATTCTTGGAGGGAAAATTCCATGTGAACACTTGACAACTTTATTTTGCTTGATTCCTATTTTTGGTGGTGTGTCCCCTTCATGAGAATTATTTGGTGCATACTACTACTGTTTTTGGATGAGGGAGAATTTATTTCGAGAGGATAATGCCCACATGTTGTAACATGGTCAACCATTGATTGAGGAGAGATCTAACTAATTTACTATTATAATATATATTTGACTTGTCATGGAGTTAGTTAGCAAATAATATTTTATTGTATAAGAGAAGAGACCCACTCTATAAATAAGAGTTCTCTCTGTCCATTGTAAAGGGTGGAGAATTTGGGTCTTTAGGAACTCTCCTCTTGGGATACATTATTGAACATTTTGGCAAGATTAATGGAGAATCTAAGGTATATTTTCATTTCATGTGAGGATTTATTGTGCACTCATATTTTATTTGTTTATTTTTTTATTAAGAAACCCTTCTAACATGTTGTGATTTCCATTATAATGAACCATGCTTGATTTTAGATATATTAATTTGATGTTTCAACCCTCTTATTCCTATTGTGATTATATTAGCCTACATGATTCTTATTATTAGTTCCTAGAGTCTTAACTAGGATGGGATTTCAGTGTTTCGTCAAATTTAGGTCCTTGAGAACCATTAATTGTGTATGGATTTAACACTTAGCAATATTTTCCACCATAAGTTATTTGTTAATGCATAAGACAAGTATTCATAATCACTTTAGAAAAAATGAACTATTCTTACTTACATAGACTTCTTTAACACTTTAAAAAGTAATCAATCAAATTAAATAAATTATTACAATGATTAGTTCAATAATACACTCTAAATCTATTTGAATACTCAACCAAATTGAGAAAAAAATAATTTCATTTCATCAAAATTTCATAAATCTATCCAAATTTTGTGAAATAGTTGCTAGAACCTAAAACATCTTTGTATAGTCTTCAACAAACATCTCCTATAATAAGTGGATTTATTGAATATTGTAAAGGCAATTGTAGTTTCTATTAGTTAAATGTAATTTATTGAATGTACAAACTCATCAAAATCTACATTGATGCATTAAGTGATCCTTCTATCTTTCGATGTATGAGTTTCTCCTTCGAACTATTGAAAAACAATATTCAACTTATCATACTAAGAGATCTTAAATTAAAGGTTATAAGAGATTTTGAGTTTGACATTTCATCTTCTCATCATGTCTTCATTATCCCAAAGCCATCCATAATCCCAAAGTGTGCATATATTTCAACTAATGAATTATTCTATTCATGTTCATGTTCATGATATTTATATAGGCTTCTCCCTTTATAAAACAATGTAGATCTATGTTTCCTAGGAATATCATTGTAGCAATATCTTTATGTGGAATTAGTTCTTAGAATAATAAAGATACAAGTTGTTTCTATTTACTATTTATGATAGTTATTTTTTTAGAATAGATTTCCGTAAATCCATTTAGATTAGATTTGTTTCTTGTAATTTCATATATAACAAAAAAAAGTGGAAATCAAAACACTTTGAAATTCATACATTCATCAACATAAAATGTAGAAACAATGAGATTCATAAAAAACGTTCCATGAAATGTGTGTGTGTGTGTGTGCGTGCGCGCACACGTGTGTGTGTGTGTGTGTGTGTGTGTGTGTGTGTGTGTGTGTATTAAACATAATCTAAATTTTACATTTTTTACAAAATGCCATATCGTTCTCAATATACAAAACCATAGCAAGTGTCATAACATTAAAAAAAACCATATGATGGCATAGATACAAAATGACAATCATTGGTCACTCATTGACCACTGCCACCCTCAAGAGCATCATAGAAATTGATCTTTCTTCTCTTGCTTGAAGAAGTGCCTCGAGTGGTTTTGCACCTGGGCGTGGTTCGTCGCTCTGGAGATTGCACAAAGAAAAAACATTGTTAAAATTTTTTCCACAATGAATTAAAATGATTACAAAATGATACTTTGTAATCCAACATAAGATAAATCACCGCAGATGATACTAACAATTGTGAGGGTGTTACCCTCCTCCATAACCCTAATTTATCAGGGATACCACCCTACATTAGTTACAAGGATCAAATCATGAAATTTAAACAAATATGCATAAAATCAATTTCATTCATGATACATTAAAATTGATCATCAACTCATTATCTCACTGTGAATATCTCGGGTATCGATGGAGAGTCCTTGGCAGGTGGAGCACTCAACTGTACAACCTGCTCCAAGGAAACATCTATTGTGGTAGCCTTGGTGGATGGTGCATATAGGAATGGTGGTGGGGGTGTATGGAATATGGGTGCATCCACTGTGAATGGATGTGATGAAAGAGGTGGTGCATATGGGTGTCCCACAGGTGCATCCATTGAGGATGCATGGAATAAGAAAGATAGTGTGGGTGGGTGACGATGAACCCCCACGGGATGTACAAGTGATGGAATAATGATTGTCCTGGAAACATGTAATCCAAAATCCGGCAATTGTCTAGTGATTCGGTTTAATACTAATAATTTAATATTTTAATAAACAATAATTATTATAATTTTCCTTTTATTATTATAATTTTTGTTGATATAATCTTAATATTAGAGAAACTTTTGGATCAAAACTTTGTGTGGAGTTTTAGAATGTCTAACCTTTCCAGTGGACACTCCATCCATCATCAACTTTTCATGTCTTTGATGATGGATGGAGTGTCCACTTGAAAGGTTGGACATTTAAAATCTCAACACCCAATTTTGATTCAGAAGTTTCTCTAGCATTATGACTAATTGTAAAAACCAACATATTGAGATAATCTTAAGATTTTAATATGAAATGACATCATTCAATCATTTTTACTAGTGTCAAATATTTTGGCTAGTTAACATGTTTCCTTATATATAAGGAAGATTCAAGTTAATTAAATTTATTTTTAGATCATATTAAAAAATCAAATCAAACTCAATTTTAAATCATATTTTAAAATCTAAAAAAAAATTCAGCCAAAATTACACTCAAGTCAATATTAAATAAAAACCATAATTAAAACTACCTTTAATAAAATCGTATACTTACTTAACACTTCCTTAAAGCAGGTACAAATTCTATGTAACAATTTAAATTAATACCAAGAATCCAATTACTACTTATCTTTTTAAAAAACATTTAATTTGGCTATTACAACTTATCTATTTAAGAAAAACACACAAATAAGTGTTTACACCTCTTTGAAAAAAAATAAAAGTTGAGTACTTACTGTTCGGTCGTTGACTTTCTCAGTATTCCATATTTTAACTCTGCAAAATAAATTCAATGCTCTCTCACGCTCTTCGATCATCAGCATTCTTGAAGAATACAGTTTTTCATGACGCGCTCCGATAATTGCATTAGCAATGAGTCTAACCCGGATCTAGGTCTATAGAGTGTCACGGCATTGTCTAAACGTTTTATGCTTTAGAATTTTTCCATGATGATATAAATTTATGTTAAATTACAATTTTATGTTTTAGTATTTTTCTTTGAATTTGGTGATATAAATTTATGTTAAATCATGTTATTTAAATTAAATTTTTAAATTCATAATTGGTTTAAAAACTTTCAACATATAATTTTTTTTTAAATTTATCAAATAAAATAAAATAATAATTATTAATATAAATTATTACTAATTTTGTTTGAAATATTTTTTATTATAAATTTTGTCATTTTGATATTTTTAATTTATATTTCTGTTAAACCTGTAAATTAAAAAAAAAAAAATTAATAAACCTAATATATAATCACCAAAGTAATTGAATGTTATAATCTAAATATACAGTTGAATTTAGTGTTTTCATAGTGTTCGTTTCAACTTACCAAATTTGAATCTATGCTCGAGTCCATCCAAAACCAGAGAGGATCTCTTTTATTTTGTACAAGGAAATTAAAAAGAAATCAACAAATAACAAAAATATATTAAAATAATCATCATTCATTTTCATTTTCAATTTAGGATCCAAATTAAAAAGCAACCTTTATTTTTGTTTTTACATGGAATTAAAAAGAATTCAACAAATATAGAAAAATATAAAAAATGATATTAAAATAATCATCATTTCTTTCTATATAAAAAATGATATTAAAATAGTCAGCATTCATATACAATTTAGTCTCCAAATTAAACATCACTTTATTGACATTTGGGTACAATTTAGTCTCCAAAGTAAACATCAACTTTATTGACATTTGGGCTTGTTAATATTTAAAATATTGAATGCTTGGAAGAAATTTCAAACATTAATATTTGAAATATTTTAAAGAAATTTCAAAGATAAAAAGGAAATTATTAAAAAATAAATAAGTTGGAAAAGTTATCCATCTATACAATAAGAAAGATTACAAAATATTGTATATTTCCCCCAAAAAATTAATGTATATCTTATTAAGGAAAAAAGTATCAAATTTATAAATTGCGTCATGTTTTGAACACTATAAGCGTTTGCTTTGTCGCCTTGCTTCTCATTCCTCAGCCTTCACTGCAGATGCTACTGGTGATGCTTCCAAAATTGTTGGTTCAGGATCAACCTCCTTTGTTGATGATGTTGCATTTGCTACTGTGTGACAACAGAACCCCTGAAGTCGAGGAGTAATCATCTACATCAACTCCTCTTATTAAGGATTCGGTTAATAAGTTGTTTGAATTGAGACTGTAAACCTAGGCGGATTTGTATTCCATGTATGTGGGAAGAGAGGTGGGTGAGTAAAAAAACTGTAAAACCTCCATTAATGAGCATAAAGAAGAATCGATACCTTCCTGGGTGGAAGTAGCGCAAATTTGGGTGAACCACGTAAAAAAAATGTGTTTCTTTTATCATTCTGCCATATGATATTCTGTGTTTTTATAATTTTGTTGCGTATTAGTTAAGTTTGTGGCTGACAGGGACAACAAGTGGTATCAGAGCCATTCGAAGGCCGCTGAAAACGAAGGTGCAGTGCCATCTGTGACGCGGCATCAATTTTTTCGAAGTAGCAGTGCAGTGCCATCTGTGTCGTGGGCGCGAATTTCTCCGGAGGAGCAGCATCAATACCATTTGCCCGTGGTTTCTTGTGCATGAGGTGTGTCGATCTCTAATCGTCGCAGGTCTCTTCTCTAGAGATTTTGAAATCGTTGCGGTCCACTACTATTGAGAGGTGCGACGACAGTCTGGTGGGCTCCGCGCATATGTCTGGTGGGTTTTTCGCTTGAGAACCTGGTGGGCTCCGCGCATGTGACTTTGCATGAGTTTTTCCCTTGAGAGGTTAATCTTGGAATCTAGTTTTTTGTTCAACATTATGGAGAGTCCATTCAAAGTTCAGCATGGAATTTAGTTTTTTTATATAAGTGAAGCGAATGGAATATATTCAAGTTCATAATATGTTCTGAGTTATCTTTGTATAAATCACTCAAAGTTGAGGTGCAAGGAGAGACGTACTTTCTTGCCCATCTGATAAAGAAGTGGACGTGTCTCATCCCTCCCGCACTAAGCATTGGATACTCGCTGAGGATGTGAAGGGGCGTATCAAGAGGTCGTGCAGATCAACAAGAGTGGAGGCGATACTTGAAGCGACGAAGGCCAATAAGAATGATAATGACTAAAATGGAAAAAATGCAAAATTTGAAATCGAGAAGTTCAATGGCAAAAAGAGTTTTGAGATCTGGAAGGTCAAGATGCCCAATCTACTCGTGCAACAAGGCGTGGTGAAGGTGCTTGTGGGGAAATCGAAGAAACCCGCATCCATCACAAATGAAGAGTGGGAGGAGATCGATGTGAGAGAACTGAGTGCCATACATTTGGGTCGATGATGTTCTGTTTAATATTTTTATGGAGAAGACAACAACTGGTTTATGGACGAAGATGGAAAGTTGGTATATGACGAAATCCTTGACGAACAAGATCTTCTTGAAAATACAATTGTACAGTTTGCGCATGAAGGAAGGTATGAAAATAGATGATCATTTAAATAATTTTAATACTCTTTTAGTCCAGTTGATTAGCATGGGAGTGGAATTCGAATCTGAATACAAGACAATTAGATTATTGTGTTCTTTTCCCAAGTCATAGAATCACTTTGTTACCTCTATTAGTTTCATTTCAACATAAAGTATTGAGTTTGATGTTATTATTGGAGCACTATTGTCTGAGGATACAAGGAAGAAATCCAATTTAGAAACCTCTACATCTGAGGCGATGGTGGTCAAAGGAAGACCTAAAGAAAGAGGATAGATTAAAAGGGATTTCTCTCGGTCAAACTTGAAGGGAAAGAAGAGAAAGCTTAAGTGCTGGTATTGTGGAAAATATAGACATCTAAAGAAAGACTGTTTGAAGCGGAAACAAGCCTCCAAAGAAGACTCTCCAAAAGAGACGAAGGAAGCAAACACAATTGAAACAGGTTCAACATCAGATTTAGGTATGGTTGATGAAGTTTTAACAATTAGTATTGTTTCACGTCATGATCAACAATGGTTATTAGATTTCAGTGCTTCAAATCACTTGTGTTTTCATAGACACTAGTTTATTACTTACCAATCTATAGATGATGGAATTGTTTACATGGGAAATGATATCTTATGTAAAGTAGTAGAAATCGGTAGCATTTGAATTAAGATGTTTGATGGATCTGTTAAGATACTAACTGATGTGAGACATGTAGCTGAGCTTAGGAAGAACCTAATATCTTTGGTCTTGGATACTGAAGGATATAAGAGTATTGTTCAAGGTGGAGTTACGAAGGTCTACAAAGGAATCCTACTGGTCATGAAAGCAAAAAAGGTTGGAAACCAGTTTTTGTTAGAAGGAATAACTAAGTCAGATCATGCGACAACTGTATCTGAGAATGACAGTGATTCTGTTCAACTATGGCATCAAAGGTTGGGCCATATGAGCGAAAAAAGGAGTAAAGGTATTAAGTGATCGTAAGTTACTTTATAATCTAAAGTCTTTAAAGTTATATTTCTACAAACACTGCATTTATGGAAAACAGAATAGGAAAAAATTTAAACAGAAAGACACACGAGTGAAGGAATCCTTGACTATATCCATTATGATGTTTGGGGACCATCCCCTACTATTTCGTATGGAGTATCATCATATTTTTTTACTTTTATAGATGATTTATCTAGGAAGATTTGGATATATATGTTGAAAACAAAGGCTGATGTATTTACTGTTTTTGATCTATTTAGAGATTTAGTGGAAAAGAGCACTGGTAGGTCCATTAAATTCTTAAGAACTGATAGTGGTGGTGAATTTATGTCAATGGAATTTGATAACTATTGCAAGGAGTTTGGGATTGATAGGCATAAAACCACTGCCTATACTCCTCAGTAAAATGGAGTTGTTGAACGCATGAACATGGTCACTCTTCTAGAGAGAGCAAGGAGTATGCTGAGTAACGCCAACTTGCAGTAGGAACTATGGGCAGAAGCAATATCTACAGCTTGTTATTTGGTGAATCGATCACCATCAACAACAATAGAGTGCAAGATTCCAAAAGAGGTATGGACAAGTCACCCTTGTAATTATTTTAATATTGAAGTTTTTGGTAGTGAAGCCTATTCTCTAATTCTGAAACATTAGCGTTCTAAATTAGATCCAAAATAAAAAAGGCTTATCTTTGTTGGATATGGTGACGGTATCAAGGGGTACAGGTTGTGGGATCCTACTACCCACAATATCACCATTAACAGAGATGTAATATTTGATGAATTGTAATGAACACCATCGTTACGACAAGCGTCACATAACTGGCAATTTTTTTTTCTTTTTGCGTTAAACACATCACACGTGTGTGGAAACAACATCAACACAACACTCACAAGTATAAACCCAACAATAATAATGCATAAATAATTATATGTCAGCAAAATTCCATGAACCATGGAATCTAACCATTAGCCAACTGTAAAACTGATCATCTGTCACATTAATTTCGTTGCGCAAGAAGAAAAATCACTACACAATCATTTATTACAACAAATTCTCCTTGCACGCAAGAAGAATAACCATTTATTAATCACAAATCAAAGTTAAACATGCAATGCTAGTAAGCTAAACTTATTCATTCATCAACATCAATATTTATTGGCGTAAAAGGACTAATAAAAAACAATCATTCTATTCTACAAGACGCAAGCAAACTAGTGACACAACCAATCACCATCGCACTAAACTCATGGCGCGCGAGAAATAACATGCCCACGATCATGTAACACAATACATTTATCATGACTCGACAGTAATATAAATGACTAAGAATAATACCGTAGGGACCCAACTAAACACCTAAAACCCCTCTATCCAATCTGCTAAACACTCAGCAAGGAAACCACATCCCAATTTTAATTACGCGAAGGACCTAACCCTCAACCTATCAGATCATGAAGGCAACTCAATCAACGAGTAAAAATGTATAGTGGGTTCGCATAAGGAACAAACTCAACACAGTTTAGCTGCAAATTAAAAGTAAGAAAAAGAGATCCCTTCACATCATATCCAAGGGTTAATTAAAACTAATCAATACCATAAATCCAATTTACAATTTACCAGAACGAAAAATAACTGAAGGTGATTTGAAATGATATTTTCCACAGTATTTAATAAATCCAAATTACAGTTCACAAGATCAATCCAATAAAATAAACCGAAGGTTTCTATAGCATTTAACAATTCGATCTACGATTCACTTAGAAGGAAGTGTTCGAACATAATAAACACTGCCAAAGTATTACAAAAATTCGATCGATAATTCATTAAACAAATTCTAGAACAATTAAGGATAGCCACATCATGTAATAAATTATACTACAAAGTACTAAAACCATTTGTTGGACAACTTAACCAAGTCTAAATTTAACCTGGTGTTATTTGTAACTAAACAAAGGGTAACATCATGATGAAATTGGATATCACTGTAATTGGGAGCAAAAATTCTATCTGGATTAATTTTTTTTGGAAATTAAACAAAATTAAAATGGCAGTAATCGAACAGTGCGAATTCCATTTTAAAATTTTTACTGGAAATGATAAGGGACATTTACACAAAATCTATCGTTGCCTCCGAAACCACCCATCGCTGAGAGGATCTGACAGGCCCAGAGGGGCAGGCGATCGAGCGCGGTGAAGGATTATCATGCGGTACTTGTGGCTGAGGTTGAGGACGCTAGATTCCCGGGGTAGAGGATCACGGATCTGCTTACAACAAGCCAAACTTAATTCAAGGCGGGAGAAACAATAACCTGACTAAAGCAAATGTTCACTGTTTAAAAAGGATTTCACAGCTAGTCATTGTCACCAAAGAGAATTTTTTTGGGAAGGCAGATTGTGCAGTTATGGAACGTTAGAACCATGGATGATCACCTACCAATCAGGGTTCAAAATTGAGCACGTCACAACACATCAGGAGCCTTCCACCACGTCCCAGAAGTATGATGAAATATTTGCCCGTCAAAAAAATTATAAATTTTGTTTTTGCTAATTTATTGGGAAATGTAAATCGAAATTTAAAATTTTCTATGAAGTGTAAAATTTTAAAATCCCCGCCATCATAATTTTTAATTCGTGTGAATCATGGTCTGTCATTGATAATCAGTTTTAAATATTTAATACCTAGTGGGTTGGTCATCAATGTTAAGAAGAAATTGTTAGATATTTAATTTACATTTATATGATTGGTGTTACGTCCACATCAATATTAATTTTTGTTATAGACCACATAAGTTTTCATTGCCCTTTCAGTCTCGTCTCTTTTAAGAGGCATAAAAAGGTACATTTCCTTCGCATTCCCAATCCAAGATATGTCCATTATTTATCTGTGAGTTATTTTTCAATCAGGTTTGCAGTAGTGGAAATGGATAAATAAGAATTAAAATTTTGAATTGGAAGCCAAGAATTCATCGTCTGAGGGGCTGGCTAGATGGAAGAAACTGTGCTCCATATTCCAGAACCCAAAGAGGCGGTTCCACTACATGGCGGATTTCGACAAGAGATCGAAATTTGAGAAAATTCCAACAAAAAATAAGGTGCCTAAACTTGTCTTCATTCCTCTACTGCTTCTTTAATTTCTTTAAAGCGGTAATTTTAGTTTTTTGGGGGGATTTAGGTTTCTTTGTTTTGTAATAAGCTGGCTCAAATTGGAATATTTAAGAAAAAACTTATGCTTCTTGCGAGCTCGATCGACTCTACCAGATTTGAAACCCAGATGTATTTGCTCGCTGTGTGATTTTGGGCACCTAGACTTTTCAAGGTCGGAGAGAGTGGGATGGATTTGAACTTGCACCCTATGTTATCCAATTGACCGAACTGAAAACGATGGGCTTACAGGTCATCAAACGTGGAGAGAGTGGAATGGATTTGAACTTGCGCCCTGTGTTATCCAACTGACCGATCTAAAAACGATGGGCATACAGGTCATCAAACCCAGAAACTATCCACCTCTTCTCCATAATCTTTATAATTGTTTGAAAATGATGTTTCTCCCATGAGATCTTACCCTCAATGCTTATTAATAGTGGAAATTTAAGACGATGCTTTGAGCTACTTTTCTGATAAACGTATCTATCAAATTGCTCATCTCATAGTTGCAACTTGCATCTTTTGGCCCAAACGACGGAAAGTGAGAAAAAACAGATCAAATAATCTGGTAGATATACAATTGTGAACTGAACCAGGATCGACAATCGACCCTTCTCATATCCTTGTTGTCTCAATGATCTAAGGTGAATAGAACCACACCCAGTCACCACTTGAATGGAAAAAGGCGATTTAGTGGCATCTAGGTATATAAACTAAACATGAAATAGGCCAATATCAACTATGTTATGACAATTTAAAGGCATTTGGTAGGTTGTATAACAACTATAAAGAATGAATGAGCGGTCCCTAACTTGCAGCTTGCCTAAATATGAGTTTCTTCACAACTGTTAAGTACTAATGGTTGTCAAATCAAGTTGCATTCGATCTGTTCTATTGTGATTTTCTCTAGAAATTATTGTGGAAACCAGGTGAACAAGAACCAAAAGATAAATGAATAATAAAAGTTGGCTAGATAAATGAATAATAATGGTTGGCTACTTGAGGATGCATTCACCTCGAGAGTCCATTTGCCTAGCCTTAGCCAAATTTTAGTGAGGAGAAATCCTAATTTTGCTAGTGATTTAGCCTATGGAAGCAATCTTAATCTTGCCTTGCCCCTGTGATTTGGGACGTATTTGTTTATTTTGGTTTGCCATACATCAGGCTATGTAATTCTAGTGAAGCCAATGGCCTGTGAAAGTATTTCTACTGGATGTGTAGCCAATTCCTTGAACAATGTTTCGAGCTACCTCTAGAGCAAAGTTCTTGAAAAGGTGTAAAAAATCATTTTTTTTCCTTAGGCTAATCCAATGGCATGTGAAAGTATTTCTACTGGATGTGCATCCAATTCCTTGAGCAATGTCTCAAGCTTCCTTTGGAACAAAGTTCTTGAAAAGGTGTAAACAATCATTTTTTTTCCATAGTTTGTCACCCAGATGAAAAAAGAAGTTGAAAATATGGAAAATAAAATACAGGAATCCCTAAGTGAGGTGGTATAACTTCTACCATTACATATAAATAAATAAGCCAGACCAACGAACCAAATAGAGAAAAAACTATAGATATTGGTCCAACCCCAACGCACGCTTGGTAAGTGCTTATGTATATATTCCTCATGAGGGTCTATTTATTTCAATGATTTCCAAGTGCCCTTGTATATATTCCTCATAAGGGTCTATGTGTTTCAATGATTAAGCACCTATTTTATGTATTTTGTATTCACGTCCATGTGTTTCAATGATTGATAAGGACCCATTTATGTATTTGTCATCTCTGTTTTGTTATGTAGGTTGGTGTGTTTCAATGTTTTTTTTAGTTTGAAATGAATGATTGACTCCATGCCCTCAATGAGTTTATATTCAATAATTTGTGTTGTACATTTGTACATCTCTTATATATATATATAT
>ML776917.1:0-17184 GCA_009831015.1 Picea engelmannii | reverse complement strand
TGTGCTTTACATCTTTCATATTTTTATTTTTTTTCACGGAATTTTTTCCCAAGGGAATGAGGAGACCAATTGAAGGGCCGTCAAATTGATTTATAGAGGCTCCTTGTAAAGTTATTAAATGGATTTTGACATCCTCATAAAATAAAATAAAATGAATTAGAAAAGTAGATTTCTTCTTAAGGGTCTTTTACAAAGTGACCATACATCCTTCTTAAAAAAAAACTTTTGTAAGTATTTTCAACAAAAAAAATCATCTTGCTTAGAAAGAAAAAAAAATCCGTTGTTATGCTTCTATACACATATCTTCTATGCTCTATATAGAGTAAACAAAAAAAGGATACACCTAAACTTATGATGTGTGATCTTAATTTCAATTTGTCAATTGAAATGTAATTTTTTTTTGAAACATTTCATTATGGAAGGGTTGCATGAGTATATACCCTTCCCACTTAAATTAGGACCTACCCTTCAAATTTGATCACTACTACCAATGAGGAAAAGGATATAAATGGATGGATTTTTCCCATTAATACGCCCACACTCCCATACGCAATATTTTTCCCACAAATCGTGCAGTAATTGTTTTATAAATTTTCTTGTTTTTTTTTCTAGAAACGCTTTTAGAGAGACACGAATTCAGTTTAGAAGGGAAATATAGTTAAGGGAAAGGGTTTTCGGTAGGATGGATTGTGAAGGATCCTGACTTGTTATCCCTTCCATCCCTTGAGTCGAAATTATGAGTCCAGTAAGCACCGGAACGAAATAGTGAACGTCCCTCCTCTGGGATGTCTACCTGCCATAAAACAACGCTTAAATTTATCAGAATTCGGGAGAAGGGTGAATGAAGTCAACCAGGCAATCGCTAGAATCGCCACAGGGCTAAAAGCAACACTAGATAATTGAAGTCTGTGCATCTCGGGCTCAAGAATGCAACTCTATAATTTTTAGGGTCTCTCAAGGTCTTAAGTAATGGTACCAAAGATCAATCTCACTAATGTTGGTAAGAATGATAGGGATTGAAGTCATAGATAAGGCTTGCTATGTGACTGGTGAAATTTTTATTTAAAAAGACTGATTCAACCGAAAATTTAATGGACCTTACAAATTCTATGCATATGTAACAATGATCCTGAAAACAAGGTGTAAGAAATGGCTAATGCATTTAAGCTCGTAAAAATCAATAGACAAAACAAGACAGTCAACTTATTCGAAAGTAGAGTGTTTGAGGGGTCTCTTGGCAACCAAAGCGGTCATCTCTAAGCTAGTCATTATATTTTTCATTTTTTTTTATTTTTGGGGAGGTGTGAATCTGACTAAAATCATGAATGTTTTGTTGTGGTAAATACCAGAAGGAAAGTACAGTTGATACAAAAACCAAAAACACTATAATGATAGGAAACAACAACACAATACAATAACTGGAAATCCAAAAAGGGGAAGCAACAATCTCTAGTTGGGAATTTGTTTGGATTTTAATTTTTATAGGGTATAATCCAGGTTTTAAGTGTTCCTTCTAGGAGGTAACCGGTCAACTAGAGGGGGGGTAGAGTATGTAAATATTAGTACAGAACTAAATCCAAGCTGGAAGGAATTTCATTGAGTTACAACTTACCAAATATTGTTCCCAAATTCATTACAAGATTTATCAATATCAATTATTCATATGCATAAAATTTTAAGTAAACTACTAATGAAAAATTACACCTGCGTACCATATCTGAAGCCGAAGAATCCCAAGTCATTGTCCCGCACTCGCGCTCCTTCTTGTCAACCACTGAGATCTCACCGATACCTCATTGTACACATGTTACCCGATCCTCGAGTTCACTAGAAAATCAATTTATTAATTAATTAAATTTGCCTATTTTCCTCACCCAACTAAAAGCGTTCCTAAAAATGCTCCTCGGGGTCCTTTTATTCCCTTACATTTCTTAAATGACTGATGCCTTTATTAAAACCTGGTTGAGTTCACAATTATTAGGTTCCAAATACTAGATTCCCTACTATGTTACACATTCCCCTTTTCCTTAAGTTCCCCTTTTCTTCTAAGTTCAGATTTAGCAAGTTTTGATATGAACAACAATTTAGCCTTTTAATAATTTAATCCTTCATTAAAATTTTACTTTAATTATTAATGTTTGAATTTTCTTTACCCCCTTCTTGTTATGCGTCCAATTAGTTTTTTTTTGTTCACATATTCTACTTAGACCTAGGTTTTAAGTTCACTAGGCTAGCGACAGTTTTTAAGGGAAAAATTAGTTATTAAACTTTACTCATACCATCATTCATTTTAAGCCCGACGAAGTCCTAAGGAGGCATAGTTTTTTAGGTACTAGGTTTATTAACTTACCAGAGTTAAGATCATGACGTTCCCTTCAAGACGCACTATGTGCTCCAAGGTTGCAACTCACTTGCATTCTTGTTTTATTTGTGCGACGTGCCCTTTAAGACACACTACATGCTCCAAGGGTGACACTTGCCTTTTGACTAATTTTGGTAGACGTCAAACCCCTGGAGTCAATAGTCTATCAGGTGACCTTTTGGGAGACTAAGGGCCTCTAAGGAATAAGGACCCTTCCTTATTGCGCACCCCTTAGAATCATCGTGAGCGACTGTTATAGTCTTCCCTCATGACATCGTGGATCTTTCAAACTAGGTAATCGTTCACCTACAGTTCAAGCCTCGACGAGAGTGCTAGTAGGTTGTGGTAGGGCTTCTACCAGAACTCTCCCTCAATGTATTTGGTTGTCGTGCATGACCCCTTTACTCCAATAGTGATTCTGGTTGTCAAGCTCTTGTCATCCTGCATCCATCAACTAAACGTGTCAGCGATAACAATCAACATCATAATATCTAGTCATACGTCACATATGTAATATCAAAAAATTCAAACCATAACCGTTCTCTCCCTGACTCGATCTGGAGTCCATGTAGATCCATCGATTCCATCGACATCCTCACATGTACAGAGTCCTGCACACTCAGGAAAAATAATCAATAGCACCTGTCAATATAATATCATAAAATAACATATCATCCAATAAAAAAACATCATCATGCTCCATAATCAAATTAATCAATCATATAGTGAACTGGATCACTTGTACGCAAGTGTCCTCAAAGAATAAGTCCAATAAGTTATGCACAAGAGAAGGATGCTACATACACCCTTTCTTGTTTTAAAATTCATCCCAAAGTTTCACAATATATAAGTGATGAAATAAAATATGTCACAATATTTGTATGTCTAGCTATCAAACAATAATGGAGACTGTTGATGCATTTCATATGCGTCCTCCTAGGTCACCGAGTGCGGACTATAGTTTTTCGACTGGACATTGACCTAATCTACTGTTCAACATCGTAGATGTTGAATGCGGTCCAAAATGTGGATTGGCTCCACCATGAGCACACCCTTGTTCGATACCTGCAAGGAACTCAAGTGAGTTACATGTGTAGGATCACTAACATAATGTCTCAAAATAGATATGTGAAAAACATCGTGCATACGCCTCAAAGAATCAGGCAAGGATAGTCGATAAGAAATGGGCCCCTTCCTTTCCACAACCTCGAAAGGTCCCACAAACCTAGGAGATATTTTAGCTTCCTTCCAAACTTGATTGAACTCTTGTGCAGTTTCACCTGCAATAAGACTCGATAACCAACTTCATAACTACAGTCGACATGATGCGCATCGACGTGACTCTTCTACCAATCATGTGATTCTTTGATCCTTTGCCTTATGATTTCATTTGATCTTCCATTTATTGGATCGCTTCTGGCCCCACCAGGACCCTATCCTCAAGCTGATCCCAACTCAAAGGCATCTGACATGGTCGCCTGTAAATAAATTCGAATGGCACCATCTTAATGGTGCCTTGATAACTATTGTTATATGCAAATTCTACCAGTGGCAAGAATTATTCCCAATGCTTCTGTTGGTCCATCATGTACATACACAACATATCCTCCAAGATTTGGTTTGTTTGTTCGGTCTTCTCGTCTGTCTCCGGGTGATACACAGTACTAAAGTTAAGTTGGGTTCCCAAGGCCTCTTGAAAACGCATCCAAAATCATCCTGTAAATATCGATCCTTGATCGAATATACTCCTCTTAGGCACACCATGCAGCCTCACAATATCACTGATGAAAACTATAGCTATGTCAGGTTCTTGATACATCGTATGCACAGGAATAAAATGAGCACTCTTCGTTAAAGTGTCGACTACTACAAAAATTGAGTCGTGTCTTCTTGCCATTAGTGGTAATCCAACAATGAAATCCATCGAAATGACCTCCCATTTCGATTCTAGAATAGTGTGTGGCTGTAGTAATCCTGTCGGATGTCTATGTTAAGCCTTCACTTGTTTACATTCCAGACATCTTTCCACATAGTTGAATATGTCTTCCTTCATTCCTTTCCAATAGAATAAGGGTTTAAGGTTAGCCCTCATCTTTGTAACTCCTAGATGATCCATGTACACTGCTCTATGAGCCTTGTTTAGAATCAAACTCCTCAACTCATCGTTGGGTGGTACGTAAATCCGATTGTTAAATCTCAATAATCTGTCGTTGTCCACCATAAATCCCTCAAATTTTTGTGCCATCATTGTGTTTTGTGTGATAAACTCCTTGACCTCGTTGTATCATTCATCGTCACACTGTAAAGTTAGAATCTTTTCACGTAGATTCGTCTGAAGAGGCATCACTGAGAAAATGCATGGTGTCTGACTCAATGCATTGGCCACTCTGTTCATTGTTCCCTTTATGTAGGTCATCTCAAAATTGTACTCGCTAAGCAATTCCGACCAACGCCTTTGTCACGCATTCAAGTCTCTTTGTGTAAATATATGTTGTAAACCACAATGGTCCATTTTTATTTTGAATTTTCATCCAATAGGGTAGTGTCTCCATTCTCAAGGAATACATAATGGCTAACAGTTCCAAATCATGCGTCACATAGTTCTCCTCATGCCTTCTTAACTTTCTCTATATGTAAGTGATCACTCAACCGTCTTGCATCAAGACTCTGCCTAATCCTTCCTTGGATGCATTAGTGCATACCAAGAATTCCTCGTCCATGTCAAGGACCTTTTGTATCGGCATTGTCGTCAACAGCTCCTTGAGCCTTCAAAATTATTCCATGCATTTCTTGGTCCAAACAAACTTCTTGTTCTCCTTCTGCAATTCATTAATAATATTTTCTATCTTCGAAAAGTCCTCGACGAACCTTTGATGGTGTCCCGCTAAAACCATGAAGCTACACACTTATGGGACATTCGTCATCATAGGCCATTCCATAATAGCCTTGATATTTGCTGGATACACAACGATACCTTCGCTGGAGATGACATGCCGTAAGTAATGAATCTTTGATTGATAAAACGAGAATTTCGACAAATTCCCAAACAATTTGTTCTCTCATAGAAACTGTAGTACCAAGCACAAGTTTTCGTCATGCTCCTCCATCGTCTGACAATATATCAAAATATCATCAATGAATACTTGGACCAACTTGTCCAAGTATTTGCGGAACAACCCGTTCATCAAACTCATAAATACCCCCGGGGTGTTTGTTAATCCAAACGGTAAAACAATAAACTCGAAATGTCCAAACATCGTATTAAAGGCGGTCTTAGGGATGTCATCCTCCTTGATCCGTAACTGGTGATACCCTGATGTCAAGTTTATCTTTGAAAACACCATCACACCTTTCATATGATCCAACATATCGTCAATCCTTGGAAATGGACATTGATTCTTGATCATTAACTTGTTCAATTGATGGTAATCAATGCAGAGTCTCCATGAACCATCCTTACTCCATATGAAAATAACAGGCGCACCCCATGGTGACACACTTGGACGTATAATTCCTAGGTCCAACAATTCCTTCAGTTTCATTTTCATCTCCTGTAACTTTGGGGTCGACATCCGATAGGAGTTCTTGCTATTGGTTAGGCTCCAAGTTTTAGGTCGATGGTAAATTCCAATTCCCTCTCTGACGACAACTGTGGTAACTCCTCTAGAAAGACATCCACAAACGCTCTCACTACCGAAAGGTTTTCTAGGCCTTCCACTGCCATGCCCTTTTCGTTTAACACAAGGATCGTATATATCTCGCATCCCTTTCGCATGCTCTTCTGTATCTATAGGGAAGAGATGAACCTTAGGGAGACTCCCTGGTTCAACCTACAATCACGTGTCTTTGTCCCTCGTCATTGACCAAGATCAATCGTTTCGTCTTACATTTGAGTATCACCTCATGCGATTCCAACTAGTCCATACCGATCACGACGTCATAAGACCCTAAGATTGTGATGTACAGGTTGGCCCTTATGACAAACTCTCCTAGGTTAAGGTTACAAACTGTAAGCTTTCCTTCAACCTTCTGTTTGGCTCTCGAAACCATTTCTACAAAGCTAAACTCATCCTGTTCGACTTCCTTTAACTTAATTATTTTTAGTTCTACACCATAAATAAAACTCTTTGTAGCACTTGGATCTATCAAAATACTAAGGGTCTGGTCAGTGACGGTACGTGACGTCTCAAGCACAGTTGATTGGTTCTCTACCTAGCAACTATTCACCACTGCATGAATCCGATGGTATTTTCCCAAGTCTCCCATGGTAGTGAGTTTGACTGCTCCAGATTCTCTGGCCCTCTCAACTGGGCAGCCACATTGGTAATGTGGCTCTCCACATGTCCAAAACCCTGTCTTTGGTCCAGTACTCTTGGTACCTGAAGTAAAAGCTAACGACCCACTGGCTTGGAACCCTGTTATGTTTTGATGAACATGCCTAAACTATTGCTGATGCGGTTGACGCTGATGTTGGTGTTGTGGTTCTCTATAATGAGTCTGTTGCTGAGGTGATGGTCACTAAGGTGTAGTGAAGGTGGATCCTCTCGGAGTGCCTCTATACCTTGGTTCATGCCTAACTACTATCTGATGTTGTTGTGCACTAGATGTTTTTGTTCCTCTCGATCTTGCTGGAGTCCTACTCTAACCCCTGCTGATGAGATCCTCCTTTGCTATGAGGGCCTTCTGGACAACATCATGCAAGGTTTGAGGCATCAGAATCCTCAATTTTAGAAGCTCCATAAAAAAGGCTTCGTACTCAAGCACCATACGACCACCCTGTTGCAAGGTGTTCAACTCGTCGATATGACGCTCAATGAATTCCTCAGATAGACACCTTTCTCAGAACCGTTCCTCGAATAGTTCCCATGACACGTCTTCGACGACCATGTTAAATTACGAAAGGAGCGTCTTCCACCACAGAAGATAGCTCCCCTTGATCTGAAAGACCGTCATAGTCGTGATGTGAAAACCACATCACCATATTATACAACCATGCCTCGACGGCTGCACCGTCTGGGGCACCAAAGAACTTGGGAAATTTGACCTTCTCGAGTTCACGGTGAATGCTACCAATATTAGTTGGGGTGCGTGGTGGACCCTCAGGAGGTGTCGATGCCTTGTCCGCATCTCTATCCAAATGCTTGATCAGTGCCTCGAAAATCCTCTGAAAGGACCTCATCATCCCAACCACATTACCCACAACTATTTGTTCATTCCTGACAAGATGTTCGTCTCCATGGGGGTTAGACCCCTTGGGTGTGGATGCTACTGGGGGTGTCGCGCCTCCTCCCCCACCACCCCATCGCCTGCCTTTGCGGCATCCTCTAACCATGATTATCTTCACAAATACAAATCAATTTTAATTAGCGACATTTATAATCAAGTATCTAATCAATGGAAGCCGTCACATAACCGACATTTTTTTTTCTTTTTGCGTTAAACACATCACACATGTGTGGAAACAACATCAACACATCACTCACAAGTATAAACCCAACAATAATAATTCATAAATAATTATATGTCAATATAAGTCCATGAACCATAGAATCAAACCATTAGCCAAGTGTAAAAGTGATCATCCTTCACATTAATTTCGTTGCGCAAGAAGACAAATCACTGCACAATCATTTATTACAACAAATTCTCCTTGCGTGCAAGACGACTAACCATTTATTAATCATAAATCAAAGTTAAATGTGCGACGCTAGTAAGATAAACTTATTCATTCATCAACATCAATATTTATTGGCGCAAAAGGACAGATAAACAACAATCATTCTATTCTACAAGGCACAATAAAACTAATGACACAACCAGTCACCATCGCACTAAACCCATGGTGAGCGATAAATAGCATGCCTCGATCATGTAACACAATACATTTATCCTGACTCGACAGTAATAACAATGACTAAGCATAATACCGTAGGGACCCAACTAAACACCTAGAACCCCTCTATCCAATCTGCTAAACACCCAGTAAGGCAACCACATCCCAATTTTAATTGCACGAAGGACCTAACCCTCAACTTATCAGATCATGAAGCAAACTCACTCAACGAGTAAAAATGTATAGTGGGTTCGCACAAGGGATGAACTCAACACAATTTAGCTGCAAATTAAAAGTAAGTAAAAGAGATCCCTTAACATCATATCCAAGGGTTAATTAAAACTAATCAATACCATAAATCCAATTTACAATTTACCAGAACGAAAACAAGTGAAGGTGATCCGAAATGAGATTTTCCACAACATTTAATAAAGTCAAATTACAGTTCACAAGATCAATCCAATAAAATAAACAGTAGGTTTCTACAACATTTAACAATTCAATCTATGATTCACTTAAAAGGAAGTGCTTGGATAGAATAAATATTGTCACATTATTGCAAAAATTAGATCGAGAATTCATTAAACAAATGCTAGAACAATTAAGGATAGCCACATAATTTAATAAATTCTACTACAAAGCACTAAAACCATTTGTTGGACAATTTAACTGAGTCTAAATTTAACTTGGTTTTATTCGTAACTAAATGAAGGGTAACATCATGATAAACTTGGATATCACTGTAACTGGGAACATAAATTCTATCTGGATTAAAACGTTTTGGAAATTAAACAAAATTAAAATGGACAGTAATCCAACAACAAGAATTTCGTTTTAAATATTTTACTGGAAGTGATAAGGGACATTTATAGAGAATCTATTGTTGCCTCTGGATTGGATTTAGAGAGACGCTTCTGCTGTAATAAACAAGAATCCAGGAATCTGATGATTTGCTCAACTACCCATCGTTGAGAGAATCTGACATGCCCAGAGGGGCAGGCGATCGAGCACAGTGAAGGATTAACATGCAATACCTGTGGCTGAGGTTGAGGACGTTGGATGCCTGGGGTAGAGGATCAAAAATTTACTTCCAGCAAGCTAAACTTAATTCAAGGTGGGGGAAACAATAACCTGACTAAAACAAGTGTTCACTGTTTACCAAGGATTTCACTACTAGTCATTGTCACCATAGATCAAATTTTTGGGAAGGCACGTCGTGCAGTTATGGAACGTTAGAATCGTGGATGATCACCTACCAACAAGGACAAAGATATAAATGACGAGATTTTTCCCATTAATACGCCCACGCTCCCATATGAAAGATTGCGCCCGCAAATCATGCAGTAAGTGTTTTATAATTTTTTTTGTTTTATTTTTTTAGAAACGCTTTTAGAGAGACACAAATTCAGTTTAGAAGGGAAATATAGTTAAGGGAAAGGATTTTTAGCAGGCGGGATTGTGAGGGATCCTGACTTGTTATCCCTTCCATCCCTTGAGTCAGCACTACGCGTCGAGTCAACACTAGAACATAATACTAAACGTCCCTCCTCTGGGATGTCTACCTGCCATAAAACGATGCTTAAAGTTCTCATACTTCGGGAGAAGGGTGAATGAAGTCGACCAAATAGTCGCTAGAATCGTCACAGGGATGAAAGAAATAGTAGATTACTGAAGTCTGTGCATCCCGAGCTCAAGAACATAACTCTAGAATTTTTAGGGTCTCTCAAGATATTAAGTAATGGTATCAAAACTCAACCTCACTAATGTTGGTAAGCACGACAGGGATTGAAGTCACAGATAAAGCTTGTTGTCTAACTGGAGAAATTTTTATTTAAAAAGACCGATTCAACCGAAAAATTAATGGACCTTACAAATGTTATGCGTATGCAACAACAATCCCGAAAACAAGGTGAAAGTAATGGATGACGTGTTTAATCTCATATAAATCAATAGACAAAACAAGACAATCAACTTATTCGAAATTAGAGCGTTTGAGGGGTATCTTCGCAACCAGAGCGGTCATCTCTGAGCTAGTCATTAGATTTTTTATTTTTTTATTTTTGGGGAGGTGCGAGTCTGACTAAAATCGTGATTGTTTTGTTGTGGTAAATACCAAAAGGAAAGGACAGTTGATAGAAAAAAAAAAAACAACACTACAATGATAGGAAACACTATGATAACTAGAAATCCGAGAAAGGGAAGCAACAATCTCTGGTTGGGAATTTGTTTGGATTTCAATTTTTATAGGGTATAATCGAGGTTTTAAGTGTTCCTTCTAGGAGGTCATCGGTCAACTAGAGGGGGGTAGAGTATGTAAATCTTAGTACATAATTAAATCCAAGCTGGAAGGAATTTGACTGAATTACAACTTACCAAATACTGTTCCAAAATTTATTACAAGATTCATCAATATTGATTATTCATATGCAGAAAATTTTAACTAAACTACTAATGAAAAATTACACCTGCGTACCATATCTGAAGCCAAAGAATCCCAAGATTTTGTCTCATTCTCACACTTCGTCCATCTCCTTCTTGCTAATCATTGATACCTCACCGGTACCTCCCATCCAACGCTAGGGGTACTCTTCTTCCCCCTAAGCCTCCCAATCCACAAAGGGACCACACAAAAAATACTAGAGATTGCTAGCTCCCAGCTCGCCTCGAAAGGTCAAGTTACCACTCATTATCCGAGATGGGTATCACAAATTCCATAAGATAAATTAAATCAAGATAAATTTCGGCACGTGATCCATACTCCTCCTCTGCCATCCTTTTTATAGAGTTTTATTGGTGATTAGTTTCCCAAACCCTCATTAGATTCTTTTTATTAAATTTAATTAGGATAAAAATCCCCCGTACACATATGTAACACCACAGGTTTTGAACCCCCATTTTAAATAATGTATTGTTACAATGTTGAGAGGCCAGAGTGACCAAACAATTATTAAAAGGCCAGTGTGCCCAAGACATGTAATGTTTTTTATCATTATTAATAATAAATACATCGTTGGCTGCTATATGGACAAGTACTAGAGTTATAGGGGGCTATGATTCCACAAGAGAGGGGGCTTCAGGGGATAAGTGTTTATTCCTATTTTAATTACCCTTTTTGTCTAAGGGAGGGGATTGGTTACGTGAGCTTCTTAGGGAAGGCCAAGAGGTTCTTCTTTCCCCACGAAGTTACTTAAAACTGCCTCTGGTCTGATGGGGGGGTTTGACTAATAGCTTGTTTGACTAATGGCTTGTTCATTGATTCCCTATGCGTTCATTCATTCCCCTCATGCACTTTCATGCACCCATTTTACCCATCCATTGATCCATCCTCATCCGCATCTTATCTTGGGAAAGGGAACCGAACTGCTGAAGAATTAGCCACAATTTGGTGGCTTGTAGTGGTCACTGGTGTGATCCAGCCGTGACCTGAGGCTTGCATGTCTGGGATGCATTGGCCTATGTCCAATGTTTTCCACAGCTGCGAGTCCTGAGATTTTCATCATTGATATTCTGTACCAATTTCCCTGGAGGCCCTAGAATAAGGAGAAGGACTTCCTGAGGGACTGCATGGCAGAGAAGGGTGAAGGTTCGTTCTCTTGTGTGGTGAAAGCTGGGTAGAAGAGAGCTGGATAATTGGATTGATGTGAGTGTTGGGAATCCTGTGAGAGCTTGGGTGCCGACTGGTTTGGGAAGCCAAGTAACACTCTGGAACCATCCTTGTGGATTCACAGCCCTAGCTCGGGGGTGACGCTGCTATTGAGATTTGGAACAATAGTCTCTACAGTTGGGTGGAACGTCCTTGGTCTATAGCTAGTTGGTGTCATCTTTCATAAAGATAAGTGCTCTCTGTTATGGCATCATTTACATGCATATGAATGTATTTCCGTTGTATATTTAATTATCATTTAATTGAATCTTTTAGACTATGCATGCTTGTCGAATATTGTTGTGCATGTCGTTAAATCTTTTCTTTGATGCATCCTTATATTTCAAAAGGGTATCGGTAAGAGAAAGAAGTACAAGGGTGGGCTTGCAGGTAGCATACCCCAACATGTGAGTGGTTAGGGATGTTATAGTTTGGGATAAGAGCTTCTGGTTGAAACACCGGGCCAGTTTGGGCCGGGTCTATTGGTCATAGTCTTGTGGTTACAGATCGAACTATGACGATGGAGTTGAAAATCTCAGGAGGAATGGTGTTGCAGAATATACGCAGGAATTAGATCATGAGAGACCCATTGTAAGGGGTTCGAAGGATCGTGATATTCCCCTTTGAATTCAGGAGAGATCACCATTCTAGGATCAGGAGAGATCTAAGATCATTGGATCGAAGAGACCGGTGGCGCATGATCCACAACTTTGAAATTTTGTGGATGAGGAGGAGGTTAAACAGCTGAAGTAGATCCTGACCATCGATCACCAAGAGGTATGTGTCAGTGGATCAGTAACTCTGGAGAAATCTGTATGAGAGGTTTTCAGTTGAGATTTGAAACTCTCGAAGCCCGGAGAACCGAAGAGCCGAAGTAAATCTCGATCGTCTGATCATCCGAAATAGATCTCAGTCACCAGATCGTTTATAGTAAATCTCAAGCACCAGATCGTTTGAGGGGAATTGGGGCCATCTGATCTAGAAGAGATGTGGCGTAAATATGTGGATTTTGGGTAAAGGCCCAAAGTAAGCCTCAATCGTCTGATTCAAGAGGACACGTCGCAAAATCCTATGTACTTCGAGGAGGTTTGAATTTTGAGATTTCTGAAACCTGAAGACCCGAAGGGATCTCAACCATTGATCTGCCAAGAGCCATGCATCACCAGATCCAGGGATTCAGATAAAATCCAGTGGGGCCAGGTAAGTTTTGGAATTTGATATTTCCGAAGTCTGAAGACCCGAAGCAAAGCATGGCCATCAGATTAAGAAAGACACGTGGTGCAAATCTGTGGACTCTGGGTGAAGACCCGAAGTGAATATTAGTTGTCTGATCCAGGAGGACAAATGGAAACATATTGGCCAGCTTAGGAACTTAGAGTTCGAGAGAATCAAAAGTGTGCTAGTATGAAAACTCCCGAAGTCCCCAAGCCCAAAGAGATGAAGTGATGGGGCACGATGACGTCACCTA
Organism: Picea engelmannii; assembly: GCA_009831015.1. Lineage (NCBI taxonomy): Eukaryota > Viridiplantae > Streptophyta > Pinopsida > Pinales > Pinaceae > Picea > Picea engelmannii. Next base: position 3,878 of record ML776917.1, on the reverse strand, counting down.
GAGGTGATGTGGACTCTAGAATTATCGAAGTGATGTGGCTTGCGGATGTCACCTAGGATGACCTGGACACATGGGATGTGTGCCAGATGTCAGTACATTTTGAGCATTTGGAGTGTTGAAAAGTCAGTTAGAACATGACATGTGGAACCCGCCTGATTGGGACACTTATCTGCTTCCATTATTTCTCCACGTGGCAACAGATCATGCAGTCTAGAGATTGGGCACTCTAGAGGGGAAATATGTGATAGGTTGCGTTGGGTCAAAAACTCCTGAAGTCCGGAGTACATATCGAACGTTGATTCCATAAGACACGCGTCGAAGGATCATCGACTTCAGGTGAAAGCAATATGGAAGAAAGTGCAGGACGAAAGTTTGAAACTTCTGAATCTCAAAGAGCCGAAGCGATTCACAACCTCCGATCTGTGGGAAATAACACATCGATAGATCATGAACTCTAGGTAAAGGCGTTTCAGGAGGAGGCAGGCGAGGAAAGTTGAGACTCCCGAAGTGCGGAGCCCCAAAGTGGATCTCGATCATTGATTGCGAACGAGGATGAGGACCATTGATCCGGTCTTGGATGAATGTTCGGAAGTCCCAAAGCTCTGGACAAGCGATTTTTCATCTATGTGCAAGGTCATGGCGATGGTCATATGCAGATTCAGAGCTGAGGGAAGGAGGGCTAAGGGACGAATTGGTTGTCCTCGAGACAAAAAAGTGATAAGGAAGGATTTAGCCGCGGTTTCTAATCATGGTCACCTAGGAAGGTGATTTTAAGTAAGCGCCTACGCAAGATGAAATTTTGTGTCAGCCAAGGATAACAGGACACTGTTATTTTCAGAGAATGGGGATATGATCTCCATGACCAAAAAAGAAAGATACTTGTAACATGGTTTGGAAATTTTGTTTATCATATGCTTAATTCTAACAAAATAGTCGGTTGCACATTTTGCATAATTAAGGGGTTTAAACACATCAACTCATGATGTGTATTGAGGAAATGGAGGCGAGGGAGCCTCTAGTCATGATAAGGAGGTTGAAGGCCAAAATACCATAGTTGGTAATGCAGAGATAGAGTCCAATGGATGCAAGGGAAAAGGAGAGAAGGAAACATTAATAGAAACGGTAAGAAGACTGAAGATGGAAGTGCAGAGCTACAAAAAAGACAATGAGAGACTGATGAGAGAGAAAAGTTAGATAAATGATCGAGTGTTGCAGAGCTTAGATTAGTTGCAGAGGCAAACGAAGAAGGGATCAAACTCAATACAAGAGGAAGGAGGCAAGTGTCATGAAAGAAGAGATGCTGATGGAAGAGATGGTTATTCCAGAAGTGCTAGCAGAGCTCATGGACACCACTCACTTCCTTACTCTGGAATAAATTTGTATGCATCGGATGAGCCCATAAGCAGTCTAGAGGTGTCCCCTGTCAGACAACAAATAAGGAAACAAGAGGTAGATAGTTTGCAAGGAGAGTTGAGGAAGCTCAAGACACCTTCCTTCGATGGTGTAAGAGAAAGGGAAGATGATGTCGAATCATGGTTTCTTGGGCTCCGAAGATATTTTCAGTTGCATAACTATTCATCAAACCTGGAAGCTAGGATTTCCACCTACCATTTACACAAGAAAGATGCAATGTGGTGGGACCAACTGAATCAAGTGGAACATGTTAATGAAAGTAGGATCACCTGGAAATAATTCAAGAAGTACTTCCAGAAGGAGTACCTCTTAGAGCATTTCTATGAAAATAAAATGCAGGAGTTCTTTGAACTTAGGTTGGGAAGCATGACTATGGCAGAGTACGAGAAGAAGTTCTTGGGATTGTTAAAATATTTCAAGTTCATTGGTGATGAGAAAGTAAAAATATAGATATTTATAAGTGGATTGCCAACATTTTATAAGGAAAAGATCAAGTATGATGAACCCAGGACCTTGACCGAGGCCATCAGGAAGGCTAAATACCTGTATGAGCAAGGACAGGGAAGAGAATCCCTATAGAAATATTGGAAGGACAAGAAAAATGAGAAGTTTGATCAGAGGAGGAAAGGATTCAAACCTCCCTTCAATAGGAATAAGCCTAATAGAAATCGTCAAGATCAGTATGCTGTGGGGGAATCCAAGAAAGAAGATTCCTTGGGAAAAGGGGGAAGACCACCAATCCAATGCTGGGGATACAAGGAAGATCACATGTACAAGGATTTCCCACACAAAAAGACAAGGTGAATACTATGCACAACATCCAAGAGGCTACAACAGTCAAATATGTGGGAAGAATCTATGCAGATTTAAATAATCGACAAGCAGAGTACCAGTCCAATATGATCGAGGTGGAAGGTAAGATCATAAATCATCCTGTTGTTATTTTGATTGATTCAGGAGAAAGTCATTGCTACATTGATCCTATGATAGTGGATAGATTTCATTTGGAGAAAATTAAACTTGGAAAATAAATTTTGGTTCAGTTAGCCACTTGAACCAAAGGAAGAATCCATGATATGGTCATAAGTTGTTCCATAAGTCTTAATGGCGTGAATACTAGTACTAATCTAAATATCATACCATTGGGGTCTTATGATGTTCTGATTTGGATGGATTGGTTGAGCAAGCATCATGTTGTCCTAGATTTTCATAACAATACATTTACATGTCTTCATGGAAATGGAAAACAGAGCACTTTGAGAGGAGTTCCAAGACCCATCTCTATAAGGGAGATTTTAGCCTTATAGCTGAAAAAATGTTTTAGGAAAGGATGTCAACTGTATACAACTCATGTGGAAGAGCCACATAATACAAAGGGTCCAAGCCTTGAAGACTTCTCGGAACTGCAGAAATATGGAGATGTATTCCAAGAAATACCCGGATTGCCGCCAAGAAGGGAGATATATTTCTCAATTGACTTAGTGCCAGGATTTTCTCCAGTTTCAAAAACACCTTACAAAATGAGCACACTAGAGTTAAAAGAATTACAAATGTAGTTGGAGGAATTGTTGAAGAAAGGGTACATATGTCCAAGTGTTTCACCTTGGGGAGCACCAATACTTTTTGTCAAAAAGAAGGATGAAACCTTGAGGTTCTGTATTGATTTCCCACAGCTGAACAAGTACACGATAAAGAACAAGTATACTCTACCCCGAATTGATGACCTCTTTGATTAGCTAAGAGGAGAAAATATATTTTCAAAGATTGCCCTGAGGGCATGATACCATCATGTAAGAATCAAGGAAGAAGACATTCATAAGATAGCCTTTAGGACCAGGTATGGGCATTATGAATTTGTAGTGGTGCCATTTGGACTGACCAATGCACCAACTGTCTTCATGTTCTTAATGAATGGCATATTCAGAAATTATTTGGACAAGTTTGTCATAGTATTCCTGGATGACATACTTATCTATTCTAAGTCTGAAGAGGAGCATGAACATCACTTAAGACTGGTATTGCAAGTACTGAGAGAACATCAGTTGTATGCCAAGTTGAGTAAGTGATTTTTTTATTATCAAAAGTAGATCCATTACTTGAGACACATTATTTCAGAGCAGGTCATAACAGTAGATCCAACGAAGATCAAAGCCATTAGAGGATGGCCAACACCCAGAAATGTGTCAAACGTCGGATTTTTTTATGGGATTAGCTGGCTACTACAGGAGGTTCATAGTAGGGTTCTATAAGATTTCTCATCCCATCACTTCTTTGCAAAAGAAGGGAACTAAATTTGAATGGACACTCAAGTGTGGAAATAATTTTAATATGTTGAAGGAATTACTTACTAGTGCACCTGTTTTAAAGATTGTTGACCCAAATGAAAGTTTTGTGGTATGTACAAATGCATGTAAGGAAGGAATTGGGGGAGTCCTCACACAAAATGGACATGTCATTGGATATGA
>ML776916.1:900019-925438 GCA_009831015.1 Picea engelmannii | reverse complement strand
TGTATGTATGTATGTATGCATGCATGCATGCATGTATGTATGCTATAATCATTTATGTTCAGAATCAGGAAAGTAGTACTATAGGCTTATGTCATTTACATTTTTATGTGGAATCTCGTAATAGCCTTGGTATGTCTATTTTGAAAACTCTAATGCTCTATTTTCTTGGAGAAGAGGTTGTAAATGACTCTTTTGGTAATTGTTTTTGTAAAATATTAATAGAAGTTATTTGAAATACAAAACATAACAAAAAATATTATTTAACCTTATAATAAAATCATATTTTTTTATTGTTAAGCTTAATAATTTATTTTCGCATATTTTAAACAACATCTGGTTAAAGTAGTCAATTGGGTCTAGCTTGGGTGATTGGGAGGATAAATTCTATCCTCCCCACCTAGGTTCAATTCTGGCTTATGACATGTATGCTCTCTATGAGAAATCTTTTTTTTGTAAGCTATCAATGACCTTTTCATATTAACATAAGAGGAAAACACATCTATTTTTTCATTGGCTTGCCACTCAGGAAACCAGAACAACAATAGAATAATTGTTTATTAGGTCTAATGTTCTTAGATCTACAAAAATATAAACAAACATTGTCTTCAAAATTACAAAAAATGAGTTGCCATTGTCTAGAGATCTAGCTTCTAAACTGGTGCTCAACTAGCCTAGCATAGACTATATATGAAAACCAAAAGACTAATAAGCTAAACATATAGAATTAAGTAGGAGGAGAATTAGATTCTTCCATAGGAACCTGTTGGTTTTATTTACACGATGCGTTGAGGTCTAAACCTACTGCTTTCTCTGCAAGAAGAGTGATTTTATGGTACACTACCTTGATTTCAATTGAAGGTACTCCATTTGCATCAAAATCTCACTGTGAGCTATATTCCTCTCTGCCAACATTTTTATCAAGAGAGTTTTTATGTGCGAGTAGAGGTCTATGGTCCTGTTGTACTTCATATCTCTAGAGTGTGAAGAACAAGTATCTATAATCCATTGACAAAGCTCTACATCGAATTACTCATCTGGGACAAGGTTACAGTCCAAGCGAATGTCAACCTCCACAATTTCCAGTTTCACGTGAATCTCTCGTGGCATGCAAGTCTTAAAGGCCTCTGTATATGCTTCGACCTTCGGTTGGGATCGTGGAGTTAGGATTCTACCTCTTCTTTGTTGGCCCTTTCGACTAGGTCCTCCCCTTCCCATGAGTGCCCGTTAGAGAGGTAGATTGGCACCATAAGATGAGGTGCACACCCAAGGCCCTATGGGGTAAACACAAAAACAATAAATAAAAGTGAAAATAGAGGAGCGGTTGGAGAGGATTGAATTACTCTTTGGAACTAAATTATAATTCCCTTTATAGCTCATGTCCATTGCATCATGTTGGGTCTCCTCAGCTCCTATCACATTCATGCTCTAGGATTGAACCCTCACATTCTAGTACAACCTCCAAATATTTCCACTGCCAAACGCCCAAGGGGAATGAACCCCAATAATCTCTACTCTTTCCATGTTAATGCCCCTATGAGTATGATAGTCTAGAGACGAGGTCAAATGATGCTGCAATAAACCCGCAACGGATAGGGTCTTCATTACTCTGGATACAATATTATTAGTGCCATCTTCATGTGCACAAGGGGAATGAATGATCCCTTCCCCATATCACTTTACATTTACTACAAATTGGTATGAGATGACAGGTCAAATCACCACATAGGACTTCAAAGGGTGAGCCATCAACTGACTACTAAATTTCTAATCCTGACACCTAGGTAAATTACTTACTAGAGATTTCCTTGCTATAAATCATATTAGAAGCCCACAAAACAAAATACACTCATTGGAATAATTAACTGAAACAAATAGTGGAAGAAAAGAAACTGATTTTAAATACACAAAGATTTATGCCCTTCAAATCAACTTATCATTAGAATAATATCAAAGCTTACAAGGGCTCCCAAACATGGGAAAATGGCCCACTAAGAAATAAATAAAACTATAGACTAAACCTCCAACCCTAGGAACTCATCCTTGGTTGTACGACCTTGTACTTTCAATTTTTAGACATGTACACACATGTACTCACTATAACTCATGCACATACATTATTTCCTATATTGATACCCATGTACATATTCATATGTCCTCACTGTGAACTGCGTACAACTCTGTATTATTTTTGTGGCTACGAAATTTGTCATATCTCGTTGCGGTTTCCCCCGTCCTCTCTTCTCCCCAACATGTACTGATCTCTAGATGAAAGTCCTTCTCCACCTATCTGAGATCTCCTTGAATCACAGTCCTTCATGATCCAACCCTTGAGAAAAAGTCCTTCTTCTCTCTCTCTCTCTATATGACCTAACCCTAATATCCAAAGTGATTGACAGTTGAGATTAAATCTCACCTCACTTGAGATCAATGGCTAAGATTTAATTCACTAATGCGAATAAATTTAACACTTCATTAAATAAAACTCAACTAATTAATAAAAACACTTTACTTTAATAATTCCTTTAGTTAAATTAAATTACTAAGGTAGAAGGATTTGGATGACTTCCACACATCTAAAAACTTAGACCTATGTGGAAGTACATGTCCAATGCTACCAACATCAACACTTCCTCTTAGCGAGGACAATATTCTGAACCACTCCATGTTTGTCCCTAAAAAATACAAACTTCCTTTTAACCAAGGGTTTAATCAGAATGTCTACAACCTGCTCATCTGTGGAAACATATTGAAGCTTAATTGCTCCGCTTTGGGTCATGTCTCAAATGAAGTGATACCTTATCTCTATATGATTGGACCTGTCATGGAATACTGGATTCTCAAAGAGTTTGATACATCTATGATTATCATAGTATATCACCATGGGCTCCAAATCCTAATCAAATAATCTTGTAAGCAATTTGAGAAGCCAAATAGATTCACAACTAGACATACTCACTTCCATATACTCTACCTCTATTGATTTGAGTGATACAAAAGTCTTCTTCGTGTTGAACCATGATATCACTATCGATCCCAAGTTGAAGCAACACCATGAGGTGCTCTTCCTATCTAGTGCACTCCCTGCCCAATCTGAGTCTAAATATCCCTGCAGATTCACTCCATCACCTCCAAGATACCTCAACCCATACTCCACTCTACCTCTCAAGTACCTGAGCACATGCTTCCCTTCTATCCAATGCACATGCATCAGCTCCACCATGAATTGGCTTAAGGTGTTCAAAGAAAAACATATATCTGGCCCGATGTTGATAAAATAGATCAAGGAACCTATTAGTTGTCTATATATCTTTGGATCCAACAACTATGAATCTGAAGTGACAACCTTCTTCAGGTTGGTAACCATAAGTGTATCCATTGATCTACAATCCTCCATCCCGAATCTACTCAAGATCTATACTGTGTACTTCCCTTGACCAAGGAATATCTCTCCCAATATATGTCATACCTCTAACCCAAAGAAATAATGCATCAAGCCAATGTCCTTTATCTCAAACTCTATATCCAAATATTCCTTGCACCCTACTATAATCTCCTCTGCACTTGTGAGAAATAAATCATCCACTTGCAACACCAAGATGAGTGGATCAAACCCAACAAGTATGAAGTACAAGTTAGGATCCACCTCACTCTTGGTGAATCCCATACTCAACAAGTATTTGTCAATCATGGAATACCATTCCCTGAGTGCATTTTTTATTCTGAACAAGGATTTCTTAAGCTTGCACACATGAGACTCTCTCCCATGTACCTCAAATCCCTAAGGTTTCTCTATATATACTTCTTCCTCAATGATCCCATTGAGGAAAGCTATCTTCACGTCCATCTGGTGAATAGTCCAACACATAAATGAGGAAATAAATATAACATCTCTAATGGAAGCATACATGGTGAATGGAGAAGATATATCCTTGTATTTCACTCCCCCTCTCTAAGATAACCCTCTCGCCGCAAACATCGCCTTGAAATTCTCGATGCTTCCATCTGCAACATGTTTGATCTTGAAGAGCCAACTAGAACGCACCACCGACTTCCCCTTCAGTCTCGACACTACATCCCACACATCATTCTTAATGATAAAGGCATACTCCTCCACCATGGTGTCCTTCCAAACTTACCGATCTGCCACTTCCTCAAAATTGGAAGGATTAGCATCAATGATGCTACTCATAAGAGCCATATAGTTGGGAAAACTCCTCGGAGGCTTGCTCTCCTTGAATGCACTCCTAGGAGCCTCAACAGAATCCATCAATGTATGTAATAGCCACATGGGTCTCTTGAAAGAACTGAAAGGGGATAACTCCTCCTCCCCACCTGAATTCCGACTCCCTAAACTAGAAGGTGTTGAGTGTTGCTCATCCTTTGGAGCCTCCTGCTACTCATTCTCTGCCACTGGTGATAACTCCTAATACTTCCTAGATGCCAATTTCTCCTCAAACTTAACATCTTTGCTCACAATTATATTAATCTATGCTGGTATGAAGATCCTATAAGCCTTTGAGGTCTCGTTGTACCCAAAAAAAGCCCCTTTTTTCCTGAAGGCTCCATCTTTGTCCTATCTTTGTACTGGACTACCAAAGATTTTGAAGTGTCCTATCTTTGGCTTCACTCTTGTAAATTCCTCTTCCTTAGTGCTTCACTCTTGTAAATGCCTCCTCCGTAGTATTGTCCCCCAATATCCTACGAGGACTCCTATTCTACACATATACTGTTGTGTTACATGCATCTTTCTAAAGAAACATAGGTAGATCCTAGTCATGTATCATAGCCTTGGAAGAATCGATGATGGACTTGTTATTTCTCTCCACAACCCCATTTTATTAAGGTTTGTATGATATTACCAACTCCCTATTGATCCCTTCCTCCTTGCATAAATACTTGAAGTCATTGGAGGTGTAATCTTCCCTATTATCTGACCCCAATACCTTGATCCTCCTCCTTGGCTAGTTCTCCACCTGAGCCTTAAACTCCTGAAACCAACTGAATAGCTCATCATTGGTCTTCATAAAGAAGATCTGGGTTTTCCTGGAAAATTTATCAATGAATGTCACAAACTATGATGCTCCTTGTAATGATGCTACTAACATTGGTCCACACACATCTGAATGAATAAGATCCAATATCCCCTTGGACCTACTCTCGTTGCTTGGAAAAGTAGCCTTGGAATTATTGTTAATTGCACAGCCTCTGCACATGCCCCACTGCTCAACACTGAACTCTAGAAGACCTGTGAAAATATCCCTCGGAATTTAAAATTATTTGTAGTGCAGGTGTCCTATCCTCCTATTCCATAGCTCACATAGGTTGTCACTGTCATGTACCAAATCCTGAATGGGCTTACCTTGCGACCTGTATAAATTCCCCTCTCTAACCCCAATGCTCATTGTTGTGTTAGGGATAACTCCCTCTGGACATATGCGTACTTTCCCTTTATGAAATATAAAGACAAAACCCATGTCCTCCATGAATAAGATTGAGAGCATATTCTTCTTCAGTCCTGGTACGTAAAGCACATCCCAGGTCTCCAACAAACCACTTGACTCAAGCTGGAACAATATTGTTCTTTCTCCCTTCACTACATACTTGGAATCATCACCAAGCTTCAGATGGATCCATAAGTATTTCTTTTTCAGACTATTGAATAGCTCTCATGCCCCTGTAATGTGACACGATGCACCATTTTCCAAGTACCATGCACTCCTGGTGACTGCATTGGTGGAAAGGAAAGAAACTAGTGAGAAATCCCTCTCAAACTTTGTTGAAAACTCTTTGATTTGTGTCTCTGTTGATGTTGTTGTTTGCATATTTTATCTTCCTTTATTCTTCTCTGAACACTAAGATGCATAATGACCACTCTTGTGGCATGTGAAGCACTTGATTTTACTCAAGTCCTTCTTCTTCCTTGACTGTGATGTTCCTCCATCATTATTACCCTTATTGTTGGAACCCTTTCTTTTTCCATTCCTTCCATTACTGACAAGGGCCATGTTCTCACCACTACTTCCTTTCTTGTTGAATTTAGAATCCTACTGAGTCTCTTCCTAGATACAATCATCCTAAATCTCTTGCCAATCTGTAATTTTTTCTCGAGCTCAGACTCCCTTGACAAATGGTTCCCATGAGTTAGGAAAACCATTAAATGCCACATTTACGAGCTCTACATCATAAAATTTATCCCCAATAGCTGCAATTTGATCACATACCCGAGTGATCCTCATGAAGTAGCTGGTAACATTGCCATATCTAGATATCTACACAGATCTGAGTTTATTCCTTAAGACCATCTTCATATTCATGTTATCACTCTAGAATAATCCTACAATGGAATCAAACATCTCTTTGTTCTTCCTCTTCTTGGATAAGTGAGGAATCAAATGATCCTTAATTGCATCCAATATTACCCATTGAGCTTTGATCTCTTTCTTCTGGTGAATTTTCAAATCTTGTGGATCTGTTGGTGGAGGAACTACTATTTCCACAATCTCCCAAAAGTATTTTTTCTTCAAAAGAAAAGTGTCTCTTTCTTTCCAATATAGGAAGTTGGATGTTGTTAAGCCCTAAATAGTGGCACATTATGCCTTAATTGGGGCATATTACATTATTAATTTTATTTTATTTATGCCGACTTGGGTCCATTAGTTGTAATTGTACATCCTAGTCTCCTATATATATACCAAGGAGACCTTTTCATTTGGAATCATCTTGTATTTGGAAATTTATGTGGTGTATAAGGAGGTTTCCCCCTCGAAGAGGCTTATTATCTGAAATTATATCTTTTTCAAGGCATTGAGTACTTATACTGAGGTTTTTTTATGCTATTTTGATATTTGGTTCTTAATATTTGGTATCAAAGCTCAAGGTCTCGGGGTTTCACTGCTACATCTGAGATACCTTGAAATTTTCTCTATAACTTTTTTTATATGGAGTTTCAAAAGGAACCCATTGGAGCATATTTATTAGACAGATCAAGGTACTTGGGGTTAAAATTTCAGCTACTAAGGCCTTATAATTTTAGATATATAGCCTGTGTAAGATAGGGTTATGGAATCATCCTGAATTTAGTCATCATGGAATTTTTGCTATAAATTTTTTTATATAACATTTCAGACCCTGAAATCGGGAGGATATTCATAGAAATTATCAAGGTAGTTGTGATAAAAATTTCATCTTCTATGTCATCGTACTTTTGTATATACACCCTATGCAAGATAGGGTATATGACTAGTCATATTAACTAGTCTCAAACAGGTCTTTCAGGTAAAACAATGATTTATTCTTCAATGAGTATCCAAATTAAGTGAGACTAGTTGAATTAGATAGTTGACAGTCTATAGTATTTCTGGCACAATTTTCAGAATCAAATATTATATATTGTGATCTTGGAACACTTTACAAGTACGCTCTCTTGGAAGGGACACAAATCAGCAAGGTGTGGGGAAGTTACCTTAACTTCCACTTGGAACATCCAATTTTGATCAGAACTATGTCATTGTAGAGAAGACGTATCAAAGAACTAGAAAAAGAAATTTTCAGACCCAAAAGGGTCAAAATTTCTGAGATACAACAGAAGAAATATCATCTAGAAGAACAACCTTGAAATCGAGGTTTAAAAGTGATACTTGGCCAACATGCCACCAAAAAAGGGAACTTCTACACCAATTAAGCCTCCAAATAGTCCTACTTGGACTCTTGATTAAGGTTAAGAAATGAACAGGGACATAAATGACTTACAAAAGAAGACAATAACAAAAGATGAACTACAAGGGATGATGTATTCAACTGAAGATAAGTTGGAGGCAATAAATACTAAGATTGATGGTTTAAAAAGGGAGATCAGGGAAGGATTGAAATTTTCCTAATAGAGAGGACACCTGAAAGTGAAAATGTATCCCATGAAATTCATGATGAGGACGTAAGGAAGATGAATCAAGAATGGAGAAACTCCAACTTTGGGTTCAAGACCAACCACTTTCCTAAGATCGATATGAGGAAGTTTGATGGCAAGGATCCAATCACATGGATACTTCAAATGGAGCAATTCTTTTATCTACATGATGTGCCACATACAAAAAAGGTATGAATTTTTTATTTATATTTAGAACCCAATCAATTTGTGTGGTATCGATGGCTTTTTTCTCAAAAATCACTCGTCACTTGGACAATTTTCATGGAATAAATGATAGCACACTATGAGGATACAAGGAGCAATACCTTCTTTAGCCAATTGATAAATCTCAAGCAAAAGGGTTCAGTTGCAAAGCACATTGAGAACTTCCAAAGATTGAATATAAAGGTAACGTATATTCTAGATGAGAACCTAATTGATGTATTCATAGGAACTTTAAAGGATAACATTCAACATGAGGTTCTCCTTTGGGAACCAAAATCATTGGAGAATGCATTTAGGGTGGCGAGAAATGTTGAAAGTAAAAATATGGCTATGGCTACTAGAAGGACCACTCCTAACATCTATCGAGAGAATAATGTTCCTTCTTCTAAAACACCTCAACCTACAAGGTTGACACCTCAACAATTGGAGGAAAGAAAAGAAAAAGGTTTATGCTTTAATTGTGACAACAAGTACAGTAAGGGACATAAATGTGGTGAGAATAAATTATTCTACATAGATTGTGAAGAGGAAGAAGAACAAGAACAAGAACACGAACAAGAACAAGAACAATCTCAAGATGAAAATGTAAAATATATTTCTTCTGAAGAGTTGACTCCCACGATATCGTGTCATGCATTGGTTGGAATTAGCACTACTCAAACCCTCAAGATCGAAGGATATGTCAAAAAGAGAAAGGTTATAGTCCTAATTGATTCTGGTAGTACTCATAATTTCATTCACTATAAATTAGCCAAAGCTCTCAATTGCTTTATATATCCAGTGCCAGAGTTTCAAGTAATGATTGGAGATGGAGGAACTATCAATTGCTCAGGAAAATTCAATAAGATCAATATTACTATGGGGGAATATGTAATGAATAGCCCAATGATTTCTATATCCATGGGTGGTGCTGATGTCGTACTAGGAGTCTAATGGTTACAATCATTAGGAACAATGGCCTGTAATTTTCAAGAACTTTTCATGAAATTTTCATTGGAAGGAAAACAAATTGAGTTAAGGGGTATCACAGGGAAACCCAGTAAGGTGATAAGCTCTAATGGCATGACAAAATTATTGAAAAAGGGGCATCGGGGTGTAATTGTACAACTATGATCACTATATGTTTAAAAAACTAAGCCATCTATTATCCTAGATCTCCAAGGGATCATTGATAAGGATTCCAAAGTATTTGAAGATATTCCCAAAGGTCTTCCACCCACTCAAAATCATGATCATGCTATTCACCTAATTCTTGGGAGTGTTCCACCTAACATTAGGCCTTACAGATACCCTTATGCCCAGAAGAGTGAAATTGAGCATATGGTTGAATAAATGTTAGAGGCTGGCATTATTAAACCTATCCAAATTTCTTACTCTGCACCGGTGGTAATGGTACTCAAGAAAGAGGGCTCATGGCATATGTGTCTAGATTATAGAGAGATCAATAAAATCACTATTAAAGATAAGTTTCCCATTCCTGTCATTGATGAATTGTTAGATGAACTACATGTAGCAATCTATTTCACAAAGTTGGATCTTCGTTTAGGGTATCATCATATTAGAATGAAGGAAACAGATATCCCAAAAATAACATTCCAAACTCATGAAGGCCATTATGATTTTTTGGTCATGCCTTTTGGCCTTACGAATGCACCTTCCACATTCCAAGGGTTGATGAATTCCATTTTTAAGCCCTTCCTTCGAAAATTTGTGTTAGTATTTTTTGATGATATACTAATCTATAGCAAGTCTTGGGAGGATCATGTGTGACATGTTGACAAGGTGCTACAACTACTAAAGGAGCAACAACTATATGCAAAACCATCCAAATGTTTCTTTGGGGTGAAGGAGGTAGAGTATTTGGGTCATATTGTATCTCATGAAGGTGTCAAGGCAGAACCTAACAAGACTAAGGCCATGATGGACTGGCCGATTCCCAAAACATTGAAGAATCTTAGAGGATTTTTGGGTTTGACAGGTTACTACTGCAAGTTTGTTCGGAACTATGGAAGAATAACATCACCTTTAACGAAATTAAATAAGAAGGCTGCATTTTCATGGACTCCAAAGGCAACTCAATATTTTTAACAACTTAAAGAGGCGATGTGAAAAGCTCCTGTCTTGACCACTCCAGATTTCAGAAAAACATTTATTGTGGAATATGATGCCTCAGGAAATGGCATTGGTGTTGTTCTAATGAAAGAAGAAAGGCCCCTTTCTTTTGAAAGTCGACCACTCAAGGGAAATGAATTACAAAAACCCATTTATGAGAAGGAAATGATGTCAATACTACATGCATTGAAGAAATGACACCCTTACCTAATAGGTAGGCACTTCAAGGTCAAAATAGATCATGATAGTCTTAAATACTTCTTGGAACAAAGATTGTCTTTAGAAGAACAACAAAAATGGGTGACCAAGATGTTGGGTTATGATTTTGAAATCATCTATAAAAAAGGGAAGAAAAATGTTGTGGCAAATGCACTCTCAAGAAAGGATGAAGATGTTGAGGCCTTTCTGTGTGTTATCTCGATCATCCAATCCAATTGGATAATAGAAGCGAGGGATGAATGGAAGAATGACGAAAACGTTTGGACTCTCATTCAAAGGTTGCATCAGGATTCTAGTGCATCATATACATTTACATGGAAAAATGATTCACTATGGTACAAAGATCGCTTATATTTATGTAAGAATTCCCAACTCAAACAAAAGGTACTATTGGAATTGCACACCTCTCCGATAGGAGGGCACTTAGGATTTTTGAAAACCTACCATAGGGTCAAGAAGGAATTTTTTTGGGATGGCATTAAAATTAATGTTCAAAGGTTTGTGGCAGAATTTTTGGTTTTCCAACAAAATAAGGTGGAAATAATTAAGACCCCAGGTCTTTTACAACCATTAGCCATCCCAAGTCAGTGTTGGGAGGAGGTTTCCATGGATTTCATCACAGGGTTACCAAATTATGAAGGAATGAGTGTCATCATGGTGATTGTTGATAGACTGGCCAAGTACACACACTTTGGTGCACTCTCTCATCCTTTCAAAGCCAATACAGTTGCCACCGCATTCATGGAGACAATTCAAAAGCTACATGGAAGCCCAAAGATTATTGTATGTGACAGAGATCCCATCTTCACTGGACATTTTTGGACATAATTATTTTCTTGTTTGGGTACTCGATTGGCTCATAGCTCATCCTATCATTCTCAATCTGATGGAAAAACTGAGATAGTGAACAAATGTCTAGAAGGCTACCTTCATTGATTTGTCTATAATAAACAAACACAATGGTTCAGATGGTTACCATTGGCAGAATGGTGGTATAACATTTCCTTTCATACTGCAACAAAAATGACACCATCTATGGCACTCTATGGATACCACCAACCTTCCATCACTTCTTCTCTAAAATAAAAATCTAAGGTTCAAGTAGTGGAAGATAACATCGAACATCAACAAGTTCTCCAACTCTTAAAGGACAATCTAATCATGGCACATAATCGCATGAAACAACAAGCAGATCAACATTGTAGTGAAAGAAGTTTTGAAGTAGGGGATTGGGTATTTTTAAGAATACAACCATACAAACATATGTCCCTCAAGCAAGCTAAGAAGTATAATAAATTATCACCAAAGTATTATGGCCCTTATAAGGTGTTGCAAAAGATTGGTACTATGGCATACAAATTGGCGTTTCTTGCATCTTCACGAGTACACCCAGTTTTCCATGTTTCATTCTTAACAAAGGTTATAGGTGACAAGATCCCAGTTCAAACTATATTGATAGAACTTGATGAGGAAGGAAAAATCATATTGGAGCCTGAAGTTATCGCTGACACTAGAATTCGCCAACTGAGGAATAGATCCATTTCAGAGTATCTCATTAAGTGGACGAAACTACCTGTTGAAGATTTCACTTGGGAAGATCAATATTTTATACAGAAGCATCCAGAATTACTCAAGCATTGTGAACAACACTTGTCTGAAGGAGAGAGGCATGTTAAGCCCTAAATAGTGGCACATTACCCCTTAATTGGGGCATATTACATTAGTAATGTTATTTTATTTATGTCGTCTTGGGTCCATTAGTTGTAATTGTACATCCTATTCTCCTTTATATACCAAGGGGACCTTTTCATTTGGAATCATCTTGTATTTGGAAATATATGTGGTGTATAAGGAGGTTTCCCCCTCAAAGAGACTTATTATCTGAAATTCTATCTTTTTCAAGGCGTTGAGTACTTATTATGAGGTTTTTTTATGCTATTTTGATATTTGGTTCTTAACAGATGCTCCATCCAATCTATCTTCAATTCTCAGACTTGTTGTTTCCATCCCTTAGATCTGATAATCTTCCCTAGAAATAACTTGCTATTGAAATTTCATTTGTATTGTCCTGTACGATCCTGTAGATGACTATTACTACTGCAACCCACATATGTAGGTGGCCTATGCTCATGAAACCTTCATATGTACATGCCTTGCACTCCTGTAACCCACATACATATCTGTATGATTGCAAAAATAAGTTTTACTTCTATACGACTGTTTCCTTGAAATACAACCCTTGATTTTTTACTATTGGTTATAGATATGATAATATATCCTTGCATATCTGACATATCTACTGCTAATTGTTGTGGATATGAATTCTGGCTTCCTCTTAGAGTGAGATCTTTGATACCATGTTAACTTTCTAATCCTGACATCGAGGTAAATTGTTTACTAGGGATTTCATTTCTATAAATCAGATTAGTAACTCACAAAACAAAATACACATGTTAAAATAATTAACTGAAAAAAATAGTGGAAGCAAAGAAACCAATTTCAAATACACAAATATTTATGCCCTTCAAATTACCTTTTCATTAGAATAATATCAAAGGTTACAAGGGCTCCCAAACCTAAGAAAATGGCCCACTGAGAAATACATAAAACTATAGACAACACCTACAACCCTAGCAACTCCTCCCTGGTTGTATGGCCTCATACTTTCACTTTTTAGACATGTACATGCTTTTCCTCATTGTATCCTGCATACATATGGACTTTCCTCTACTGCAATTAACATACATACATGCCTATCCTCATTGTGAAGTGTGTACAACTCCGTATTGTTGTTGTGGCTCCAAAATTTTCCAGATCTCTTTACGACTCCTCTATTCTCTCTTTTCCCCAACCTGTACTGATCACCATATGAAAGTCCTCAACCTATTTGAGATCTCCTTGAATCACAGTCCTTCATGATCCAACCCTTGAGCCAAAGTACCTCTCTCTCTCTCTCTCTCTCTCTCTCTCTCTCTCTCTCTATATATATATATATATATATATAGTTTACATGTGGTTCATGACACTGAATACTAACACTCACTATGTCCATGGAAAACCCCCCCTAAATCCATGAGAGAACATGGGAAGGTCGAGAATTTTTAGAATATTAGGGGTTCAACAACAAGAGAATATTACTCAACAAGAAGAGTATCTTATAGACCAATTTAAGGGCATCATATGTCACTTACAAGGAATTGAACTTGGGTGGGGAGGGTAACAACCATTCCTCCCAACCTTCCAAGCTACATCCAATTGACACACACACACACACACACACACACATATATGAAAAAGTGTCTCCTCCCTTACCCTTGCCATGATTTTATAATCTTGAGTTATGACCTAACCCTAATCTCCAAAGCGATTGACAATTGAGATTAAACTTTACCTCACTCGAGATCAATGATTAATATGTAATTCACTAATGCTAATAACTTTGTCATTTCATTAAATAAAACTCAACTAATTAATAAAATAACTTTACTTTAAGAATTCCTTTAATTAAAGTAAATTACTAAGGTAGAAGGATTTGGAAAACTTCCACACATCTATATACTTAGACCTATGTGGAAGTATCTATTTGATGCTACAAATATCAACACTTATGTGTGTGAACATTGGCCACAATCAGGGAATATTTAATTGTTGGAAAACTGAGAGGGTGGGGGTGAATCAGTTGTTACCGTGCTTAAACAATTATTCTTATTTTAAACTCTTTACAAATCACTCAATGCCAATCACAATAATCCAAGGAGGTAAGCAATAGAATATTCAATATCAATCACACACGTGAAACATACAAAGACAGATATTTCCTAAGGAAACCCATGAAAAACCTCTTCTTCTTGATATGATAAGTAATCTTTATTTTCTGTACATTATCATTCTTATGAGAACCAACTCATTGTGAGGCTACCACCTCTGTTTTTCAAGCTGAAACTTGTTGAGAGCACCAACTCTCTGGTTTATCTAGCACCCACTAGAAGGAAGCACCAACTCCCTAGTTTCTCTATCACCCACTAGAAGGAAGCACCAACTCCCTAAGTGTTCCAGCACCAACTGGATGGAAGCACCAACTTCCAGTCACACATGCACTGACCTGTATAACAGAGAAAAATATTTCTCCCTTGAACCACCCTGCCACCCTAGTTTTTCTGGCTGCAACTAGATGGAAGCTACAACTCCCTGTGTTCAAGCACTCACTTGAAACTCTAAGGACACCAATCCTCCCTAGCACCTCCCTACCACCCTGAAATATAAATCTTTTATTTTTACAACTTTATCACAGTGATACAACATTTATCTATGGCTTACCAGTCTCATCACTGTTCTGCTACACTACTTTGCTCTGCCTGCATCATTGTCTCTCTCCTCGCGTCTGCTGCGCTTTCTGTTCTTCTCTCAGATATGCATTTTTATTCCTTGATTCTTCTGTGATTTAGCTCCTGCACACCGCATGCTTCTCCTCGCATGAATCACTCTCAACAACAACACCCATCTATTATTTGTTCTGCATTTTTATACTCCCTATGCACCTTCTGCATCCTTCATGCGCAATACCTTTGCATGTTCTTCATTGCGTCACTGTTCTTCCCTACAGGTTGTTCATTGTAGCTCTCCCTTTCTCCTGCATAGCTCGACAATAGAATGACTTCACTTATTTATTCTACATTCTTTTCTGACATCGAATCATCTCCTGATCATCATGGCAACTCTTCATCTTCTTTGGCGGTTTTGTTCCCTATGAGTTCATCATCAGTGGCCGTTATGCTGAGATTCCTTAGCTTCTCTGGAAGTTGAGACTCTTCATCTTCTCTGTTAGTTATGGCTAGTCAATTATGGATTCTTTGGCTTCTAATTCCCTTCCTTCATGTGACCACCGATAGTGACCAATCGCCTAATAAAAAAGGCACTTCCCAATTTCTGTCTAGTGAGCGCTATATCCTTTTCATGATATGACCTTGGGCTATGAGCTTCATCTGAACATGAAATTGTGGGTGCGTCCAAAGGTGGTTTAGACCAAACATCTTTTCTCCCCACAATTTTCCATGAGCCTCCACATGTCCTTTCTCCAAAACCATGGTTTCGATTGCGGCCCACTCATGAATGATTAAGGCCCGAGCATGTTCTGGCCCCACAATGGAGCACAAACGTTGATCTCATGATCTTGACAGTGATCCTGAATGGATGGTTTAGATCTGTCCTCTCAAGTCTGTGGACCAAATATCTCCTTCCTCCATCAACAACTGAGATTTACTCCATGATCCGGGCTCTGTGATATTCAAATCTCAAACCCTGTTGTTGCTCATTGGATATCTTCCAAAATGGAAGATCTGCTGACATATGTCCTCTTCAATCAACGGCTCTGCCTTCTTTCCTTAGTCCACGTACAATCCTTGGTCTCAACGATCAGATGACACGTGTCTCTCCAAACCAACGGACAAGATCGATTTTGCGATCTGAGCCCCGGGAGTTTCAATTCTCAAGTTCTCGTTTGCTCTCGGAGCATTTCACCCAGAGTCGATGATCCAACGATGCGTGTCCCTCTCAGATCAACGGTCAAGATCTCCTTTGTGTCTCTAGACTTCATAGATTTCAATTCTCAAACTCTCGTTCATCCTTCCTTTTCTTTTTCCCAGAGTTGACAATCCACTGACGCATGTCCTCTTTAATCCAATGACTATCCTCTGCTCTGGGACTTCAACCTTCAGTACTTCGGTTCTTTGGGAAAGTACTGGTGGTATAACTCCCGAATAAAAACTCTCAGAGTGACGTAACTCTTGTGTCACTCAATGATGTGTCATGAGCTGAGAAACTCCCACGTGTCACTCGGATTTGTGATTTCCACGTACTTGAAATGCCGAATCAACTTGACACTTGTCATTGTCTGATTGTTCGATGTGTCCTTGCTGACATAGTCTACCACTTGTCCTTGCTGACGTGGTTTGATGATGTTGTCTTCCACGATCTAATGGTCATTGTATGATCTCCAGATCTGACGGTTGACAAAACTTCACATTCTGGAGATTTCAAATTTCAAACTTTCATGAGTGTAAACTCCTCGCATCTCTATATCCGAAGTGAATGTTGTTCATTTGATCAGGATCTTGGATCTTGGATCAATCTTTCTGCGATGCAAATTTGCTAGCTTATCCTGTCCTTCCACTCGAAATTGATCCGATGACTGTTATCAAATCGCAACTTCACGTGTCAGGTTTTTGAACGTGAGCCAACCCTGACTCTTCCAACTCCCGATATCTGAAATAATCTAGATCAACTACCTACATCCCTCTGTGATCCAACGGTCCAGATCTTATCGAGACTTTGTGTTTCGCGAGTTCCTACAACTCTTACCTTTGAATTTTCCAGTTCACGAGTCAGTGAAATGCTGATATCTCGTCACGTGTCCTCTAGATCCAACGATTTAGATCTTATCACGATTTCGCATTTCGTGAGTTCCTACAACTCTTACCTTTGAATTTTCCAGTTCGTGAGTCAGCGAAATGTTGATCTCTTGCCATGTGTCCTCTGGATCCAATGGTTAATATATTATCGCGATTTCACAATTCACAGAGTTAGACAATGGCTCTCGGCCTTATCCTCTTCGCAGTTATACTGGATTTGATGGTTGTTGGTCCTCGGTGCTCAGATCCAAAGGATAAGATCTGTACTTCTCCTCTGCGCTTCCTTTGGTTACTGGACTCTGATCTAATGGACATCGGGTATTCAGGATTGGTGTTCCAATGACCATTGTCACTCCTCCTCCTGATGTTTTTCTTTCCCAAATCTTTAAGTGTCAAAGGCCATGACCTTTGATCCTTCTGCAAATCTTGTTTGCACATCTCAAAACGCTATCTCTCTTGAGCTTTGATCTCTACCTATTGTTTGCTTCTTCACTTGAGCTTACGTTGTTCCTATTTTGCCATCGATGCACACTCTAATCTTGCCATCAATGACAAGCACACTCTGCACTATACCTGTAAACATGCCAAAATTAATGTCTCCCTATCACCCCATCTGGGGATCTATAAAAATTAAAGGACATGTAGGTGGGCTTTGATTCACTTATGTGTGCACAAGTCACAATACCATTTAATATAATATCTCCAAGTGCAACGACATGTTCAACCACTACCTCAAGGTTTCCCCATGGCTTTAGGTTAGGCCCTCATGGGAATTGAACCTTGTCCAATAGTGAAAAAATCCTTGCTTTCCACCATTGGATCCAAACCCATAAAAAATTGAAGGAAAAGGGAGTGGGATTTCATCCACTTATGTTTGCATGGGTCACGATAACATTTAATATAATATCTCTGGGTGAAACCACATGTTCAACCACTACCTCAAGGTATCCCCATGGCTCCAAGCTAGGCCCTCATGGGAATTGAACCTTTCCCAATAATGAAAAACTCCTCTCTTTCCACCATTGGATCCAACCGCTTTGTGCTTTAAATTGAAGGACATGGAGGGGGGGATTTGATCCAATTATGTTTGCACGGGTCACAATTATGTTTAATATAATATCTATAGGTGCAACCACACATTTTACCACTACCTCAAGGTTACCCCATGGTTCCAGGCTATCCCCTCATGGGAATTGAACCTTGCCCAATAGTGAAAAACTCTTCACTTTACACCATTGGATCCAACCTCTTTGGGATCCATGAGTAAGTTTTTGATTGAGGCTTTTGAAAGATAATTGTCGGTTAGGGTTAGGAAGGTACCAATATTCTCATTCTTGTCAGGAAATGAAATACACTTCCACACTAATCCTAGCAGAAGAGAAGAAGAAATTAGTCAAGAAAGAAAATGACACAAGCAATCACATAGTACACCGAGATTTTACCCTGGAAACCCTTAACTAGGAAAACCAACATTCCTTTGAGCGTTCTTCTCTCTTGTTTTCTTATTCAATCAAAATAAAAGGTTACATGTCTAACCTTGGTCAACACCTAAGACACAATCGATGGCATACTCTCT
Source organism: Picea engelmannii (assembly GCA_009831015.1). Lineage (NCBI taxonomy): Eukaryota > Viridiplantae > Streptophyta > Pinopsida > Pinales > Pinaceae > Picea > Picea engelmannii. The sequence continues at coordinate 906,996 of ML776916.1, read as the reverse complement.
TGCACAGGCAAGAACAACCCTGTAGCCAATTTGGCTTACATATGCATGACCAACAACCTACACTTACACATGCATTAACTTGGAAAAGTGCATTACAATATTACCTTACAACAATAGCCTGTACGACCTTACAACACACCTCTTTATAGGATTTACAGTAGGAAAAACCCTAAATATTGGCACCCAAAAATGGTTACAGATCCATGCATATCATTGGATACAAATCCTGCAAATATCGTGATTCTGTTAGTTAGCCTTCATTTAGTCTCTAGTCGGTCATCTCACACCCACACTTCTACCTCTTGTCGATTAACTTGTCGTCGATATATTCGACTTCGACTTTACCCGATCGACTCCCTTGACCTTTGAATTGATGTCAATCTACCTCGACTTCGACCTATTATCGATCCACCTTGACTTTGACTTCCTATTGATCCACCTCAACTTCGACCATTAGTCGATTCACCTTGACTAGACTTTCACTGCAAATAATATAACAACCCAACATTCTCCCACTTGTTGTCTTCTTTGCTGAAAAAGGAGATTCATAAACTTTCATTCACAGACCTAGTGAAACAATTCCCATTGCCTCTCTGCACTAAGAGAACTTCACAACACTTATAGACTTGGTCAACGAGTCTGCTATGTTTTCCAACATGTCTACTTTCTCCAATATCGCTTTGTTACTTTCCACCATGTCTCTTATGAAATGGTATTGTACATCAATGTGATTAGTCTTTGAATGATAAGCATGGTTCTTTGCCAGAGATATTGCGCTTTGACTGTCGTAACTTACCTTCATAACTCTCTGCTCAAACCCAATTTCTGAACACAACCTTTGAATCCATACTGCTTCTTTGGTTCCATGAGTGGTCATTGTGTATTCAAATTCTATTGTCGACAAGGCTACGAATGCATGTCACTTGCTCATCCATATTATTGCTCCACTGAACATCTTGAATACATATCCATTGTTCGACCTTTGTCGATCTAGATCTCCATCCCAGTCAACATCGACAAAGCCATGTACATCTAATTTACCACTATCACCTCCAGGTTTTCATTGGTAGCATATAGCATAGTCCTCTGTGCCACACAAATACCTGAATACTCTCTTGACAGTTGTCCAATGCTCCTTTCTAGGTGTCAACATGTACCTTCTCAACACTCCCACTGCATGAGAAATGTTTGGTCGAGTGCAGATGATCGAATACATCAGACTACCAACCACAATTGCATAGGGAACACGTGCCATGTCCTCTATATATTCTTGTTTCTTTGGACATTGTTCAACAATAAGCCTTTCTCCCACAAGAATTGGCACCTTCACCGGTTTTCAATCCTGCATGTTGAATCGTTTCATAATTGTTTCAATATACTTCGTTTGATTCAACCAGATCTTTCTAGCGGATTGATCTCTTTTAATCTCCATTCCCAGAATGAATTTAGCTACACCGATATCCTTCATGTCGATCTTGGAGGATAGTTGCTTCTTCACCTCCTTTATTGTGTCCATGTTGTTTCCAATCAGCAACATGCCATCGACATACAAAGCTACATATATTAAATGCACACCTTCTTCCTTGGAATATATATGCAGTGATCAACTTTGCTTCTCACAAATCCAAAACTAAGGATGTATGTGTCAAACTTCTAGTACCACATCCTTGGCAATTTCTTTAGACCATAAAGGGATCTTTTGATTTTTCACACTAACTCTTGCTTTCCCTTTACTACAAATACTTTAGGCTGTTTCATGTAAATTTTTTCTTCCAGGTCCCCATGCAGGAACATTGTCTTTACATCCATCTGTTCTATCTCCAGATCGAATGTTGTATCCAGAGACATTAGTACTCTAATGGAAGTTATTTTTTCAACAGGGGAAAAATCTCACCGAAGTTGACTCCCTCGACTTGAGAATATCCTTTTGCTATCAGTCGAGATTTGAACTTCTTGACTTGTCTTACATAATTCATCTTCTTGAACACCCACTTGATACCGACGAGATTTCTTCCACTAGGTAACTTGAATGAATCCCATGTCTCATTCTTGTACAAGGATTCCATCTCTTCGACCATGGAGTCCTTCCATAGTTTACCCTCTGTTGAGACGATTGCCTCACCGATTGACTTAGGCTCATTGTCGATGGCAATTAACATGAATGCAGAACAAAATTCGGGTGGACTATACCTTTAGACTTGTTTTCTTTCTCTTCCTGACCTCCTTATCACCAGAGTCAATTGTTCCACCTCTTCCTCAGATTCAGTCAACTCATATGAATCATCTTCTTTGTTCCTCAGTTCAAAACACACCGTATCAGGATTATTCTCAGTTTGAACAGCTTCCTCAGGATCAGACTTACCTTCGAATTCTCTAAAGACCACATCTCGACTTTACATTGTTCTCCTTGATGCAGGATCCAAAAGATTATATCCTTTCATCCCTTATTTATATCCAATGAAAATATATTTGATTTCCTTCTTGTCCAGCTTGATCCTCTTTTCCTTGGGAACATGCACAAATGCATCACAACCAAATAATTTGAGATGTTCCACCGATGAATTCTTACCATACCATACCTCATTTGGAGTCATGTTGACTAGTGTCGACGAAGGAGACATATTCACCAGATATCTTGCAGTCTTGACTGCCTCCGCTCAAAATTCTTGTGCGAGCACAACACCAGTGAGCATGCTCCTTTCCTTATCCATCAACATTCTATTCATTCTCTCAAAAACTCCATTTTTCTTTGGGGTATATGGTGTGGTATTTTGGCATGCTATGCCACACTGCTTACAGAACTGATCAAATTCCTTTCCAGAGAATTCACCACCATTGTCAGTTCTCAACAATTTAATCCTCTTCTCTGTCTGGTTTTCCACAAGATCTTTAAATTCCTTAAATATCTCTAAAACATTTGATTTCTTCCTCATGAAATATATCCATGTCTTCCTAGAAACATCACTATGAAGGAGACATAATACATGGATCCATCAAGTGAAGGCATTGTAACCGGGCCAAACACATCACTATCCACCAGTTCTAGAATCCCAATTTACCTTGTCGCTCCAGATGGGAACCTCACTCGACTTTGTTTCCCATATATGCAATGTTCACAAAATTCGACTTCTAAACCACATTCAGGAAAAACTTTGACCATACCTTTTCTTCGCATAGATCGAAGTCATTTTTCTCCAATGTGTCCCATCCTCTCGTGCCATAGCTTGGTCGGGTCGATTTCATCATGTCTTGTTGAGTCGATTTGAACTGACTTAGCTCGAGTTGAGTCGAGTTGTGTCGACATCGAGTCGAGTCGAGTCACAGTCGAGTCACAGTCGAGTCGATTTTAGGCCCCAACGATGCTATTGCATCTAGTTGATTTGACATTCCCTAATAGATTGTACAGGGTACCAATGTGAACTCCCTTCATTAAGACCATCACAAATCTAACCATCTTTCACAAATCCTTATGAAACAGAGCATGCACACATGCATCACTCATCTTGCTGACAGATATCAGGTTTGTTTCCAAACCCGAAATGTGTAGCACACCTGGAAGGGTTCTTTTCCTCCTATCCTGCAGTGTTAATCAGACTCTTCCCCGTTCGACAATTCTGGTTATCGAGTTGTCCCCCAATAACACATCACCCCCATCATATCATTCATATCACATAACCATTCTTTATGTTGTGTCATATGATAGGATGCTCCTGAGTCGATCAATCAAACATCTTGATCCGACTGTGTACTGGTCGACGCCAGGTACACATCACCTCCCTTGTCCGAGGTCATGTTTCTCTTAGTCGATTACTTCTCATTGGATGTAGCACTGACTTTTTTTCCCTTCAACTTACAGTCCTTTTATAATTCCCATATTTACTGCATTTCCATCATCTTCACGTCGACTGAACTGGGGATTTAGATCTACCCTTCGACTTAAACTTTATACTGGAGAATTTGCCTTTATCTTTATTTATCGGTTGACCTCTCACTACCAGAGAATCTTTGGTCGATCCTTCCATGTTATTCCTTCCCATTTATTCTGATAGCAGAGAAGCAACCATGTCCTCTAGCGCTAGTGTGGTTGTATTACTTCCAATAGCCACGACTAAGCTATCCCAGGAGTTTGAAAAATAACATAATAGAATGATACACTTCTCCTCATCAGTGATCTTTGTATCCATAGACAAAAACGGGCTTAACACAATATTAAACGCATTTAAATGCTTAGTCACGGAACTTCCATTACTCATCCTCATAAGATACAATTTCTTTCTGAGAAACAACTTATTTACCAGAGATTTCGATTGGTATAAGCTTCCCATATTGTCACATAGTTTCTTGGACGACTCTTCAATCGAGGCATTCAACAACATCGAATCTGCAAGACAAAGCCAAATCCTACTTCTTGCTCTTCTTTCGAGTTTTTCGCATTCTTCTGTCGACATGCCTGTTGACTGGGTACCTTGACAGAACGTTGTCCATTGTTATCTATCTACAATAATATCTTCCATTTTAAGCTTCCAAAGCTCAAAATTCTAGCCATTGAATCTTTCTATCTCTATTCTGGAAATTCTGGCCATTCTTTACTGCGATCGTTAACACAATTTATGACTTACGACTCTTACTGTACCTAGGGTTTAATTCTCATATTCAAGATTTGCAAATCAAGATCTCATATACTCGCCAACGCATAACACCGTTCTGATAGCTCACTTGTCAGGGAATACCCAAGCTCTAATACCACATTTCAGGAAATGAAAGACACTTCCACACTAATCCTAGCAGAAGAGAAGAATAATTTAATCAAGAAATCAAATGACACAAGCAATCACACAGTACACCGAAATTTTATTCTGGAAACCCTTAACTAGGAAAACCAACATTCCTTTGAGTGTTCTTATCTCTTGTTATCTTATTCAATTAGAATAAAAGGTTACATTCCTAACCTTGGTCCACAACTAAGACACAATTTCCATCATACCCTCTTGCACAGACAAGAACAACCCTATAGCCAATTTGGCTTACATATGCATGCCCAACAACCTACACTTACACATGCATTAACCCAAAAAAAATGCATTACAACATTACCTTACAACAACATCCTTTACGACCTTACAACATGCCTCTTTATAGGCTTTACAACAAGAAAAAAAAATAAAGATTGGTGCCCAAAAACGGTTATAGATCCATGCATATCATTGGCTACAATTCCCACAAATCTCGAGATTCTATTACAATCGACTCCAAGTTAGGTTTACTAGTCAACTACTAGTTGGCCTTCATTCGGTTTCTAGTCGGTTGTCTCACGCCCACACTTCGACCTCTTGTCGGTTGAATTTTCATCAATATCTTCGACTTCGATTTTACCTGGTCGACTCCCTCGACCTTTGACTTGCTATCGATCTACCTTGATTTTGATCTGTTGTCGATCCACCTCGACTTAGAATTCTTGTCGATCCACCTTGACTAGACTTTCACTACAAAGAATATAACAACCCAACAATTTTGTCTTGTGGGCTTGAGAGTGTGATGGTTTATTTTCCAAGCAAAAAAGACATTATATTAAAGTATTTTTTCCAAGGAAAACCTCATAAAAACCCAAAAAATGCTTACCTATATTTATAAATGACAATCCTAATAAATCCATTGACTAGACTAGTGTGTCTTACCTAAAGAACATTGAACTGAACACACACTAATATTGTACTAACCAAACAACCAACAAAATTGATAACAACTAATTGAACTAACTTATTTCATATATTACTAAAATATTATATATATATTTCTAAAAAACAATTAAATTATGAAATTAAATTAAATTCTATTTTATATTATTAAATATAAGACACTTAAAAGAAATAATACCCATCTTCAATACATTTTGTTTTATGTGTAATGTAATTAATCATACACCTTTATAGTTTTATATAAAATAATATCTTAAATTTATAAAATTCACTATACTTTTTAAGTTTTAAATGATACTTTTTAAGTTTTAAATGATTGATGTTTTTTTATAGTAAAAATAACTTTTTAATAAAAAATAATTTTAAAATATTATTTATATATTTTGTTTAAAATTTTATCTATCTTTTGTTTTGTTTTTTTCATTTTTATTTGAAATTAATTTTAAAATATTAATTATATATTTTGTTTAAAACTTTATTTTCATCTTACTTTTTTTTTTTTTTCAATTTTTACATTTTTATTTTAATATAATTTTTTTCCCTTATTCTTCTTTCTTTATATTATATTTTTTATTTTATTTTTTCAATTTTTACATTTTTATTTTAATATAATTTTTTTCTCTTATTCTTCTTTCTTTATATTATATTTTTTTATAAAAAATATATCATCTTTACAAGTTGGGGAGAAGGTAAGCCTAATGTCTTTCTCACTTATTCATTCACTTATTCACTTAGTGTGTCTCTATATATCTCTTAAATTTAAGATATATTAATTGAGTTGGTTCTAATCAAGTTTTAAAGAGTGTATATTGATAAAATTGACATTAATGAAGTTTCAAAGAAGTCTCTTAAATTTATAATATATTAATTGAGTTGGTTTTAATCAAGTTTGAAAGAATGTATACTGATAAAATTGACATTAATGAACTTTTAAAGAAGTGGTTGAATTTATACAACTATTTACCCTACTCCATCATTTTTCTTTCTCTAGGTTTATTATTGTTCTTTCTTTATTATTGCTTTCCACTTTTCCAATTTACTGACATTTTCCATGAAGTATGTATTACTCAAAAATGTTATATCTATTAGTGAGGAGTGAGAAGTTTTTCACCAATAAGAAAGATTCAATTCATATGAAGGATTTTCCTGGAGACATAGTGATCCATAAACTTTAGCATGTATCTTACTAAATAATTCATCACATTGGATCTTTGAAAAATATTATTGTTGGTGAACAATACATTCCAATAATAATTCAAGAGATAGATTTACCCTCCTAGA
>ML776916.1:878861-899171 GCA_009831015.1 Picea engelmannii | reverse complement strand
GTCTTTGTGTAAAATAAATTAAAATTAGGAATTAATCTTTTATAATCACTTTTATTATATTTTATTAATCATCACATTATAATTTTGTATATTCAGATAGGCTTATCTTCATCTTAGATGTAGATAACTTTGATGTTTTAAAATATTTAGAGTTAAAATAGAACATGAACTTTAAAATGAAATAAGGTGTTGGACAAGAACTAAAAGTTTTTGGTTATTTTTTTTAAATATATAAGATGAATAAAATGGATGGAAAACACTCGTTCGTGAAATGTCCCACCTACAAAGACATTAGATTTTAAATCAATTTTTCAAAAAAACTATAATAAAATCGAAATCTAAAACTTATTAACCAATAAAACTCAAAGAAAACTCTAATTTCATTTCCAAATTATTTAATTATAAAAACTACATATTCAATCCAAGCTATTAATTTTAATTTATAAGTTCAATAAACTAAAATCCATCCCAATAATTAATTTTAATTTATAAGTTCAATAAACTAAAATCCATCCCATAAATTTTCTCCTCCTCACGATTATATATATAATTCATGATTATATATGAGGGGGAAGAAGGCTCTGCGGTTTTGGGTCAAATAAGGGCATGCATATGGCCATAGGCTTATAAGCTTTGGCGCTAGGGCCGCATGCCCACTTCCTTTTCGCTCCCTTTCCCACCCTCCACCTTTCCACCTCCCCCCTCCCCGGACCTCTAGTCTCTTTCGGGCTCCTTCCCTTTCACTGTCCCTTTTTCCGTCAACCAAAAAAGGGCACTGCAGGTTCTCAACACACCATTGACCTGAAACTCTTTCTTCCTCTACTGATCTTCTTTTCTGGGTGTGATGGTTTCTTTTGTGGTGTCTTCATCCTCAGTGGTCTCATTCAACTAAGATGGCAAACTAGGATGACCTAGTAGACTACTCCTCAGATTCGTCTGATTTTTTGCCATGGATCATGCCACCTGGCAGTCCCCCCTTGCACCTCACCGACTCAGACCCTCCTGATCCTATCCTGTTGCAAAGCTCCTTGAGAGACCTCCCCCCTACCTCCTTGGCACTACACTTATTCTTCCAGTTATTTCCCCCCTACCTCACTATGCTCAAAGGTGGTTTATGCTCCTGTTTCTCCGTTTCCCTACTCACTGGTCCCCCATCTACTAACTCTACCAACTAAAAAACCATTTTTTTCTTCACATTCTAAATACTTCCCCAACCCACACTAGAACAACCCCACTTTAGCTATAGACCCTTGGGTACCTCCCCCACTCTCGAAATCAAACCCCCTTCTAAATATCCCTGCCTTGGATCCCTCCCCTGTGGGTATACAACTCATGGATCAAGAGTTCCCTTCTTCTTTTTTTTACCCAGATCTGGAGCAGGCCATACCCCCTTCCCTTAGTGTACATTAGGAAGTTGGGCTTATAGCCTCTAGTTTGTACCCATCTAATCTAAATGGATGGGATGGAATTTTGGAAAATTCCTCTGGCAATCTTGGTACCCCTATAGTAGACACTACTTCTCCTCCAAGTCTTAGTCAAAGGAAGAGAAGAAGGAACAAGTGTATTTCGACTGCAGTAGTAGAATCAAATATTGTTCTTGGTCAAGATATTACTATGGTGGAAGCCATAGACATGGTTGACAAAACCCTTGTGGGAAAATCCTACGAACGACATTTCAGTTTCAAAACCATGCAATCTTGGGTCTTTGATTGTTGGTGGGGATCACCCCCACAACTCAGTCGTTTATCAAAAGGGTGGTTTATGCTAAAATTATCAAACCACACCTTGCTAAAAAACCCTTCTGAGTGGTTGGAGTATTGATTCTACCCTGGTACTTATGAAAAAATGGAAATCGACCACTTTGACGCAGCCACTGAAAGATTGGACACCATCCCCATTTGGGTCCGCCTACCAGGTCTCCCACCACAATACTGGTCAAAAAAATGCTTCCAAATGATTGGAAATGAACTAGGGTCATTCATAAAGGAAGATATGTCCTTCAAGGAAACAGGAGAGATGGTTGTTTCTCGAATCCTTGTCTCCCTCAATATCAGAAATGGACTACAAAAACAATTCAAGATGACGGATGGTGGACGCACACGCACTCAGTTGTTGGACTACGAAGGGATCCCCTTCTATTGTAGACGCTACCATGAACATGGGAACATTTTGAGGGACTGTCATCAAACTTTTCATGGTCTAAAATCAAACTCTCCTCCTGCTCAGAACCAATTACGCCCCGAACCTTTGGACAATCGCAACACCAGTTCTTCACATTCAACAATGGATCACTCACAACAATTAGTAAAGAAACAACCAATTACAGAGAGAATACAACCTACCTCATGCACTAAAGCACAACTATAGGCTGCCCCCCGGATAGAAGTCACTACAGTGGCCGACCCCCTCTCTGGTCAAAAACCTCTCTTTCCTCTCCATGCACTTGTGGGTAAGCATCTTTCATATTTTGTCCCTTTTCCTATCAACTATATTATTCACTCTTTTAATTTTTTAAATATGGATCACCCCTCTATACAAAAACTTCCCTTCACCATCCTCTCGTCCTCCTAGGACCCTCCCACTCTTTCCTCCTTCCTCCTCTCCACCCGTACCCCCTCCACTAGTGGCCTCACTATGCCTCCCAAGCTCCCTTCTGTCTCATCTTCCGATAACCCTTCCTCGATTGGCTCTAATGACTCAAATATCAAATTTAGCCTTAGAAATCACAATATTTTGGTTCCAAGGCCAGAAGGGTCTAGGTTAGGCACAAACCTGGGCATACACAAACTCAAAAAAGGTCGAGGTTGATCCTCCCATATCTCTAAAGCACAAAATCATGCACTAATTGGCATCGTTTATGGTAGAAAAAGATCAATTTTTGGGGCCCTTGGAGCATCACAAGCGCCGACAGGGGTTTCCCCATGAAATTCCTCTCTTATAATTGTAGGGGTTTGGCAAGTCCCCCATTTTTTTTTTTCTAAAAAGGATGATTAAACATCATCAACCTTCTGTAATTATACTACAAGAAACAATGTCTTTGGAAGCCTTAGTGATAACTTCACTTGAATCCCTCTTGCCATCTTGGCAATTTATCGGGATAGATGCAATTGGTCGCTCGGGAGGACTAGCCATCGGATGGTGTGAAAAATCAGTCAAGCTTCAAAACTTTTGGGTGTTGGAATCATGCCTAGGGGTAGATCTTTTTCTGGAGGGTTTGGGGCTGGAGCTCAGGGTTCTAAATGTGTATGGGCCTTATTATGAACATGCCACTTTTTGGAAATCACTCTTAAAGAAGGACCTTTTGAAAGAAAAAAATATTATTTTAGGCAGAGACCTAAGTCTCTCCTTTGGGAGTGTAGAAGTTTGGGGACCTTCGGCCCGACTAGACCCCCAATCTGCCCCGTTTTCCCATCTTTTCACTGAACTGGGAATCATCAATATACACCCATCAAGATCCTCCCCACCTGGAGAAATATGAGGACGGGCGATGTCAGGGTGGCTAAAATATTAGATCACTTTTTGGTCCATGAATCCCTCTTCAATTACCCTCCCCATTTAAAACAATGGATCGACAGCAGAGGAGATTCAGACCACTACCCAATTTGGCTTGAATTTGATTTTGGTCCAAAGAAACCAGCCAGTCCTTTCAAGTTAAACACTACCTGGCTAGAGGATGAATACTTCCAGAATTTGGTAAAGGAAAATTGGATGGCCTTTGATCCAACAGTCGTCCCCCTAGCAATAGTTCAGTTTGTGGAAAATATTAAGCGTATAAAGCAGCCGACTTTAACTTGGTCTAGTGAAAAACATACTAGAGAAGACATAGAACTAAGACAACTTGAAGCTCATCTTGATGATATCTCTAAACTAGAGGATGGAGGTTATTACTCAAAAGAGACCAAAGAAAATTTAAGATCCCTAGAGACTGAACGTAAAAATTTGTTGGACAAAAAAGAAGTTGAATGGCGTCTCTAGAGTAGAGCCATCTAGTTAGACAAGGGAGATGAAAACATAGAAAAATTTCATTCCTTAGCAAAAGGAAGGAAGGCCATAAACACTATTTGGAAACTACAAGGTCAAGGGGACCCTCTAGCCACCTCTTTTGAGGATCTATCTCATCTAGGAATCACACACTTCAAAACTCTTTTTAAGGATGATCCAAGAGAAACATCACATACATTATAAAATCGATACTCTACTTCCCCAAATTTGTGGATGAGGATGGAAATAGAGATCTCTTTGTTGAAGTCACCGAAGGAGAACTAAAAGAAACAATCCATATCTTCCAAAAGGATAAAATCCCAGGTCCAGACAAGTGGACTATTGAATTCTATGTGGCTTTCTTTGATCTAATTGGAGCAGAAATTCTATAGGTTGTAGAGGAATCTAGAAGGAATGGGCATCTATATGCACCTATAAATTCGACCTTCATTGCTCTCATCCCCAAGCAATATGAACCTCAATCCTTTGATGACTTTTGGCCCATATCCCTCTGCAACTGCCTCTACAAAATCATAGCCAAAATTATTGAGAGAAGGCTAAAGCCCATCCTCTCAAACACAATCTCAAAAGAACAATTTGGTTTCCTGCAAGGATGCCAAATAAATGAAGCTATTGATGTATCCCAGGAAGGAATTCACAGCCTAAAAACCTCCAAATCCCGAGGAGCCATACTACAAATTGACCTATCAAAGGATTTTGATAGAGTAAATTGGTCCTACATCAGACTCCTCATACATTTTGGATTTGAAGTTCCCTTTATCAAATGGATCATGGTCTATTTAACTTCATTCTCCTTTGCTATTTCGATAAACGGGGTAGCCTCTCCTTTCTTTCACTCAGAACATGGTATGAGGCAAGGTTTCCCACTCACACCTCTCCTCTTTCTTCTGGTGGCTGAGTGCCTCAGTCGAGCAATCAACCACAAGGCTCACTTAGGGAATTTCCATGGTATTTTGATCGCCCCATGCCACAAAATCACCCACCTTCTTTTTGTGGATGATATTCTTTTATTCTACAACGGTCGACGCCGAGATGCTGAGAAACTGGCTGAAATTTTAAAAATGTTCCATTGAGCCACAAGTATGACCATCAATGTTCATAAATCAACAATTTATTTTGATCGGATGGAGGAGGAAGTAGAAGAATTCTTTAAAATTATTGAAAAATTCCCCACGTATTTCTTTGCCTCTATGCTCCCAATGCACTCAAGTGAGTGGAGTGAATACGACCATTTCTCTTTCTCTATAATTACCTCACAACTTTCCAACTCTATTTCCATTGCCAAGTTTTCATAAAGTTATTGAAAAAAATCCCTACCTATTTCTTGGTCTCTATGATCCCAATGCACTCAAGTCGGTTGTGTGAATATGATCATTTCACTTTCTCTATAATTACCTCACAACTTTCCAACTCTATCACCATAGTCAAGTTTCCATAAAACTATGAAAAATATCCCCACCTATTTCTTGGCCTCTATTCTCTTTCTTTATAAATTCCTAACAACTTTTCAACTCTATTTTCATTAATAGGCGTCGCTGTAGGCAGAGAGGCAAGCATGCAGAGAAGCAATATAGATATAGCGTTGTGATCCATTTCTTCCAATCCGACCTCAGCATCTTTCAAAGCCTGTGAGTTCTGTGCCCTCAGCGGTTCTGATATATATAGATAGCCTGTGAGTTATGTTCCCTTGGTTATATATATATAGATACAACGGTTCTCATATGATGTTGATGCCGATCCATTTTTTTTTTTACGATTGATTGCGAAATAGAGAAGAAAAGAAAGCGTCCGGAAATTCTTCGCTTGTACGTCCATGGGTGAATATGGTCCCTTCTTTTTCTTAGCTTTTAACATGGATGTAATTTGAAATAAAATATAATCAATCAACATTAACATTCTAAAATTTGAAATAAAATCTAATCAATTCATATTAACACTTATATTAAATTAAAAGTATCAAGAAAATTTCATTTAATTTTCTTGATACTCCAGAGGCAGGGGTGGTTGCAGGACTCCATTGTATGCAAACTTAGCTAGGACACAGATCTGTGACTGTAACACCTTAACAAAGCACTTAGCAGTTATAGTTCATCAATATTAAACCAGTATTTACTTCACATATAAAACCCTAATTATAGAGCATCGCAATATTCAACCAGATCTACTATATCCAAGCACTAAGCACATCCACATAAGCCAGATATAGCATTCATCGATATTATTAATCACATAGCATCAATAGATCTATCTATCCTTCATCTATATCAAAGCACTAAGCAAGTAAACACATAAACACATCAATACATCACACAAAGCATAGCAACACATCATGTACGTGGTTCACCCCCACCCTGGGGCTACGTCCACCAACTCTTCGTCTTCTTTATTAGCTTCTCTTAATCTTCTTACATGCACATATCCTCAATATCAACTTCGCAGAGGACAGGAGATCTGCACATTCTTTGCTAGATCCTCCTTCCCCAAGCTAGGTTACAACACAAAGCCTACATATAGTCTCTTACAGTCACTTGCACTCAGCTCTGCAAGTCTCACACAGTATACATGAAGCATTTACAACTTCTTTGATCACATAGATTGATCTCTAGCACTTAGCACCACTTACTTACATCACCTAGCTACTTATTTATACATTACAAAATCGGGCCTAAACATGGGTAAACCCATGGGCCGACATTCCCATACTCGTTACATAAGCCCAAAACCCAAAAATCCCTAAAAAGGGGCCGAGATCCCACAATCTCTGCTTCATCTTGTGCTCTGCCTTTGACATCCTGTCGAAGTCCCAAAAATAGGTCTAACATGACCAAGGATCCTCAAGACTTGGTCAAGGGCCAATAGTTCCCCAACACTCACCTGTGACTCGTCCCGAGTCAATTTGATCTGGGTAGCTCTACTTCAAAAGCCTCGAGCTTGGCTCGAGATTCTTCGACTTGTTGTTGTGCCATGACCTCCTATTCATCAAACTCTTGGATGACTGCTTCGTTGACAGGTCCCTTTAGGCGATGGTCAACTGCAGTGATGAATTGCTCGAGTTCTACTCCTCGACCTTCGATCTCTGTGAATAGTTGGAAAGCCTCATCCTGTATAGGTTGGAGCCTCTGAGTCACTTCCATGACTCTGCTCTGAATGGTGTGGACCTGCTGTTGGGCAGTGCACTACTCTTGGGATCACTTCATCCTTTCAACAACTGACAGGGAATTCAACTACGCCTGTAATGTTTCTTCTTGTTGCTTCGCCTCCTGGAGCTGTAACTCTAGTGCCTTCAGTTCTAGATTCTCAGTGAGTCGCTCATAATTCTGGGCATTGCAATCACTTAGTTGCTTACATTCCATGGCAAGGGCCTTTATTCTCTCAACTATGCTCCAGGAAGTTGCTTCTCTTTGATCCCTCACATCCTACGGAGTGTTGGGCACTGTGTAGAGCTCTAAGTCTGCTATTCTTTGCTATAGCTACTAGATAGCTTACACAAGCTGCTCTACTTGATGCGCGACTCAGTCTTCTGCCTTTGGCTCTAAGCCTGCCACATAGTGGAGTGCTTTGTTGACTGCTTCTTTCACTTTGAGTTGCTCTGCAAGAAACTGTTCTTTTTCTTGTTGAATCTGTGTTTTCTCCTCTTCAAACTTTGTTTGGAGAGAAACCTTATCCTGCTCTGCAACTCGGCATTGTTATACAAGTACTCCTTGCACTTTCTTCAAGGCTTGGGTGGCTTGTTCTATTTCTTCTTGTGTGCGACTAAGGTGAGCTTCGATCACATCATCTAGTTGGCGGAGTTGGGCTGGCTCATCTCCTGACTCTGGTGCTCCTGATGGCAGGGGCACAGTGGACAGTGTGCGACTGGACTGAAGGGCTTGCTGTACCCCTCGGAGTTCGACCTCAATTATGTCATACATCTCCTCCTACTTGGCTTCTTATTTTTGCAAGATTTCCTGTGAGGCATCGTTTACAACTGCGATGATGAAGTCAAAATCATCGACATTGAGCACATTCTGCATCTTGGTCAAAGTGGCTCTAGATTTCTTCCGGGAAGAGGGCTTCGGGGGATAAACCTTCCTCTTCCTCAAGGGATCAGTCTCATCTCTAGGCAATGTTAATTCACCTTTCTTCTGCTCATCTTATTTACCATTTATCTCTTCTACTTCGTCATCACCCCCTTGGTCAGGTGATACTGAAGCAGTCTTTTCTGAAGTGCTACTTAAGTCATGGAATTATTTGGTCTTATTCCTTCTATTGGTTCTAGGTGTGTCATGTTCTTTGTGAGAGGCCTGCAGGCTGTCAGGGTCAGACATCTTTGCAGGGTTAGTGGGGATAAGGACGTCTACGAACCAGTCCTTAGTTATCTGTTCAAGGTCTTCTTCTGTGAGCTTGTAGTACGATTGAAGCTCCTCCTTGTGCTCATTTTCTCGCGTAGTAATATAGATGAAGTGTCAATCTATGTGGAACTTCATGAGGGGTCAGAACCTCTTTAGGGTGTTCGATGTCATGCGAGGTTTAGATTTTATGGCACTCTTCAGCTGGATATAATATGTGTGAAATATTGCATTCGACTACCACTATTTTCCCATATCGCTCGAGTACCAGAACATGGTTAACTTCACAGAAAGTGGCTTGAATGACTCAATATCTGAGAAGGTCGCACCTTCCGGCATCTCCCAAGAAACAAACACGATGAGGATTAGGAGCCAGCTAAAGTGGAACTTGTAACCCTGATCCTGTGATTCGTGGTAGTCCAATTCTAGCTGATTAACTAGGTACTTCACCCAGTTCATCTGTAGGCCCTCCATGCATTTCCCTGCGAGGTCAATGACAAAGCTTGTGACCTGCATGGGTCTGTTCTTCCTTACTAGCTTTCCTACAATTAATTGGCATGCTAGGCATACTGCGCCATTCTGGATGGAATCTACCTTGTAGCCTCGCGTCCCCTTCTCAACATCGCCATATGTATCCTTGATCTTCTATGCTAACACACGATCTGTGGCTTTCCCTGGATAGAATTCTTGTGGGTCGGGTCCTTGCATACTCAATCCAGTGATCCTATGGATTACCGTCATATCACATATGATATGATGGTCTAGCCATAAGTAGCCGCCATGGTAACATGAAAGTAGGATCTTGACATAGGCGTTAACTTCCTGATGCCTTCCAAAGTGTGGGATTTTCATTACATTCAATAGGGTGCACTGCATGAGGTTCATCGTCCATGGTTGGGGGATAATTTTTGAGTTCTTCCCCTTCATCCTGGTCAAGTATTTATATGGGGTGAGCATACTATGGTTCTTTTGATCTCCTAGGTCGAAGTCGTTGAACTTCAACATTGTGATCTTGTCCTGATGTGCTCGAACTACGTGTATCCCATTCGAAAGGTACGCAATAACCATGGTGTACTCAAAATCTCTTGGCACACTATCATGACTCACCGCACCAGCCAGAGGCAGGATTTAGTTGGGCAATATGGTTGGGATCAGCTTTTGCATTTTCTAGGTCATCTCTGTGCTTGGTTCTCTTTTCTGCTGTTGGTCGGGATGGTTCAGATCCACGAGCAGTCAACGGAGAGGCTTGCACTCCTCTCGTCAATGACACTTGTACACCCACATACATTACCCTTTCAGACATTACTCTTTCAGTCATGAGGTCAATGAGTACTTCCTTCATAGACTCTTCAACTACGCTAAGTTTTTCGGACATACATGCTCGTGGTTGAATATCTCGGGTTTGAAGAGTAACTACTCAATGCAACGAGATGGATGGTGAGAGCACGATGATCACTGTGAGAAATCAACTAATCTACAGGCTCAGATAATCATGGTTGGCAAAAGTGTTTTTGGTGCAAGGATCGACAGACTAAATAGATAACTAGGCAAAAAATCTATTCAATGGGCGCGAAGCCTTCATTACTTCAGTTCTGTCTGTTACGGTGCGGTCCCAATGGTCTGATGGTGAGTTGTCTGACCATAAATGTCGTTCTACCCATTCGATGTGTCAGTATAATGGTTATACTGTTCCCAATGACTATATTGGTTCGCCATGGTGAAGTGCCATGTGACGTTGTTCTGATATCCCGACGAAGTTCCAGTTTTGCAAATTTTCCCTTTGCGAAGTTCCCTCTGGAACCTTTTCTAATTTTTCAATATTGGCTCTCTTCTTACTGAGCTTTCTAGCCTTTCTCATAGTGAGCTTTGTCTCGGTATTCCTCTTTCCATTTTGATTCTTATCTTATTTTTCCATAGTAACTTCGCACTGTTGAGATTCTTTCATAGGGTTCAAGGGAAATACTTCTTCTTTATCTGGGGTAGGTTCTTCAGTCTTCTGTGAGTCTTCTGGTGTTCTTCCAACTTCGACATCGAAGTCTCTAGTTTTAAATAGCTTCGATCTGTTCTCTTTTTCTTCAATCAAGTGTGCGATCCTCCTAGTCATGAAATCTTTCAACTCTTGATTCTTCTGCTCTAAGACTTCTTCTTCTTTCCTTCTGGCCTGATCCCTTTCAATCCAAGGTTTTCCTAGTAAAATAGAAAATGGGGCGGTGTTCTCAATAAATTTAACAACTTCAAATTCTTCCTTTGTCGAAGTTCCATGGGCACTCATAGATATCTGGGTGAGCTTTCTACATAGGTTTATTAGCTTTCCTCTAAATAATCCTATTCCTCCCAATGAAGGAATCATAGTAGGCTTTCCTAAAGTTTCCCAAGTTCGTTCTGTCATAATATTCACTTGTTTTTCTTCATCCAGAACACAGTCAATGTCAAAGTCTCCTATTCTTGCTTCTATGCACTCTTTTTCTTTGAAGATATCTGATAAGTTGATATGTCAGTGGTCATTCAGGGTTTCTTTCATTTGTAGCAATATAGTCTCCGATTCTTTCTGGGGTTCTTCCATGGTCTTAGTTTCTTGACATTTCTCATGGTCTTCTTGTGTCATATTCATTCTTTCAATCTTAGCAATCATTCTAGGGACTTCTAAAACTTCATGGTCCATAGCTTTACAAAAAAGACAACTAGGTGTTCTATCAGGACATTCCTTAGCCAGATGTCCCAGTCATTTGTAACTGTAACAAAGGGTTGATCCTCATTTTCTCTTAAATGATCCCCAACCTTTCCTGTACTGCACACTAGGATCATAGTAGCTAACTTGCAAAAAATTCTTTCTAGGATCCTACATCCATTGGTTAGTCCAAACATTCTTTCTATGCATAGGAATAACATATATTTCACTATTCTTATCATATCTACTCATATCAAATCATCTTTCTTATAGCTGAGCTGTACTTTTGAAGCTAGGACAAAATTTATCAAACATACCTAGATCCATACTTTTGAAACAAAAATTTCCACTTATCTTACCTTTAACAAAGCACAAAGCTTACAGATCTTACCTCTTTCCCTCAAATCAGACTTCTTTTCTTAGCACAGAGCTTCATAGGTTAAGTAGAATGTTGTGCACTAGGGAAACAAGTCTATGCATAGATCTTTCACATTTTTAGGTCATATCTTTGCACAAAGCTCCTTTTACCTCAGTTCCCAACAATCACAGTTTCAGGTCCCTACAGCGGAACCATTTGTTGGAACATGGGCAGACCCGGGGTTCAATGCTACAACAACGCACCAACAAAACCCTAACTACCGGCCCTTTCAGAAACACCCGTGAAGCATATGAAGTCTCACCCAAGGTAGAGGCAGGGGTGGTTGCAGGACTCCAGTGTCTGCAACCTTAGCTGGGACACAGATCTGTGACTGTAACACCTTAACAGAGCACTTAGCAGTTATAGTTCATCAATATTAAACCAATATCTACTTCATAGATAAAACCCTAATTACAGAGAATCACAATATTCAACCAGATCTACTATATTCAAGAACTAAGCACATCCACATAGGCCAGATCTAGCATTCATCCATATTATTAAGCACATAGCATCAAAAGATATATCTATCCTTCATCTATATCAAAGCACTAAGAAATTAAACACATAAACACATCAATACATCACACAAGTCATAGCAACACAACATGTACATGTTTCACCCCCACCCTGGGACTACGTCCACCAACTCTTTGTCTTCTTTATTAGCTTCTCTCAATCTTCTTACATGCAAAGAGCCTCAAGATCAACTTTGCAGAGGATAGGAGATCTACTCATTCTTCGCTAGATCCTCCTTCCCCAAGCTAGGTTACAACACAAAGCCTACATACAGTCTCTTACAGTCACTTGCACTCAGCTCTGCAAGTCTCACACAGTATACGCAAAGCATTTACAACTTCTTTGATCACATAGATCGATCTCTAGCACTTAGCACCACTTACTTACATCGCCTAGCTACTTATTTATACATTACAAAATCGGGCCTAAACATGGGTCAACCCATGGGCCAACATTCCCATACCCGTTACATAAGCCCAAAACCTAAAAAGTCCTAAAAAGGGGTCAAGATATCGTGATCTCTACTTCGTCTTGTGCTCCTCCTTCGACAGCCTGTTGGAGTCCCAAAAATAGGTATAACATGACCAAGGATCCTCAATACTTGGTCAAGGGCCGACAATTATGATGAGGCAATGAGAGTTGAGTGTGAGTGGGAGAGTCTAGGCCTCACATGCCCAATAGAATTAGGATTAGGTGTTTTGCACATAAATATTTAATTCTTGTGAAAGGTTTGAGAGGGTATTTTATTCCCCTTTCCTACCTCGTGATTTTGAAGGAAAACAAAGCCCTCTAGCTACCTTGATGTAAAAATTGACATTTCATTCATGGAATGGAGTGAGATACCTTGTGTTGCCTCTTCCTCATCTGAAGTTTTATCTCTTCTTCCACCTAAGCTTCGAGATTGTCCATAAAATTAGCCTATGTATTGAGGTGTCATTCACTTGGAACAAGTTAGCATTTTGACAATATTGAGTCTAGGATGAGGCTATTTAGATGATTATTTAAATAGTTGATGAAGAGGAGATCTTACCTTACAAGAGAGTCTAAACAATAAGAGTAGAATCTCCAATAATAATTACTTTCAAGGTAGGTCTTTCCTTTAATAGTTTAAGTCCCTAGTAGACCATCGAGGCATGTGCCTCATTGTTAGTGGCACATCCTTTTTCTAGGTATCATATATGGAGGAGAACCCTCAAACACTTCCCCTTATTTTGAGGATGGTACCCAAGGTAAGCCCTAGGTTCCTCAAGGCATCAACCAACAATATGGCTCAAAGCGGTTACAACAATATACTCATTATGAGCTCAACATGTCACTCATGAGAATAAAACCTAGGTGGGGGGATGAAACTCTATCTATAACCACTTGGGCTAGAACCAATTGATATTTGTTAGTGGCATGTCCTATCTACAAGAGTATGGAAATTCCTTCTATCCTTCAAGATCAATTATAATCCCCCCACACATGTCACCCCTTTATTTAACACTAATGTTACAATTAATGTCAATTAACCATTTGTTATTACATTTCATATTAACAATAAATTTTACATATAATAATAATAATAATAATAATAATTTAAGGTCACAACTTAGTTAGATGCCAAAAAATAGTAAATAAAATATTTAATAATAACTAACTTAAATTTATAATAAGAAAATAAAAATAAAAATTAAAAGCATATTAATGCTTAAAATAATATTGGGAAGGAGATGATGCTTAAAAGAATATAGTAAAACAAATTATTTTTAATATTATCTATTACGTCCATTTGCTTCACCTCTCCATCTCCCGTTCAACACGGCCATTTCTATAAATTATGTTGTTTGCAACTTACTCACGACATCTTTCTTGATCACTACTCAAGATGATTTTAATAATACGTTTATTTGTTAAAAATGATTTTAATAATATGTCGACTTTCTTCACGTGATTTTATTAATACGTCCATTTTATTCACCTCTCCATCTCCTGTTCAACACAGTGATTTCTGTCTATTACTTCGTTTCCAACTTATCACACATCTCTCCATCTCCAATTGAACACATCGATTTATGTCTATTACATGCACTCGAGTTATTTGGGTGGATACAATCGTTTCTCTTTCTCTATAATTATCTTACAAATTTCAACTCTATCATCATTGCCAAGATTCCATAAAATTATTGACAAAATCCCTACATATTTCTTGGCTTTTATCTCTCTAGTGAATTTGATTCACTTAGGTGAATAAGACTATTTCGCTTTCCCTATAATTTCCTCACAACTTTCCAACTCTATCATCATCTCCAAGTTTCCATAAAATTATTGAAAAATTCCCCACTTATTTCTTGTCCTATACGCTCCTAATACACTCAAGTCAAGTCAGTGGAGTGAATACAATTATTTCTCTTTCTCTATAGTTTCCTCACAATTTTCCAACTCTATTTCCATTGCCAAGTTTTCATAAAGTCACTGAAAAAAAGCCCCACCTATTTCTTGGTCTCTATGATCCCAATGCACTCAAGTCAGTTGGGTGAATAGATCATTTCACTTTCTCTATAATTGCCTCAACTTTCCAACTCTATGGCCATAGTCAAGTTTCCATAAAACTATGAAAAATATCCCCACTTTCTCTATAATTGCCTCAACTTTCCAACTCTATGGCCATAGTCAAGTTTCCATAAAACTATGAAAAATATCCCCACCTATTTCTTGGCCTTTATGCTCTCATTGCACTTGAGTTAGTTTGGTGAATATGACCATTTCATTTTCTTTGTAAATTCCTAAAATCTTTTCAACTCTATTGTCATCACCAAGTTTCCATAAAATTATTGAAAAATTCCCCACCTATTTCTCGGTCTCTATGCCCCCAATCTACTCAAGTCATTGGGGTGAATATATAGTCATTTCTCTTTCTCTACAATTACCTCGCAACTTTTCAACTCTATTTCCATCGTCAAGTTTCCATAAAAGTAATGAAAAATCCCCACCTATTTCTTGGACTTTAAGCCCTATATCCACTCAAGTTACTTGGGTGAATAAGGCCATTTATTTTTCTCTACAAATGCCTCACAACTTTCCAAACTCTATCACCATCTCAAGTTTCCATAAAATTATTGAAAAAATCCCCACCTACTTTTTCTTGGCCTCTATGCCCCAAATCCACTTAATTAGTGGAGTTTTTATCATTGGCTCACAACTTTTCTGCTCCATAGCCATCTCCAAGTTTCCATAAAATTATTGATAAAAACCCCACCTATTTCTTGGACTTTATATCTTTAGTGAACTCAAGGCCATTTTTCTTTTTTTATAATTACCTTACAAATGTTCAACTTTATCACCATCACCAAGTTTTCATAAAATTATTAAAAAAATTCACACTTATTTCTTATCAATTATTAAATAATTATTGATTAATCTAATATGGCTACCTATTACCTTTTTATTATTTAATTTGTACATTTCCTCTCATGGTATCTAGAAATATCCCAATCACTTCAAAAAAAGGGCAAAGGAAGAAGAACCAACGTTCACACTTATACATATCTTCAAATCATATCAGGGTGCAACTTGTGCTTTAAAAACATTATTGGTATCCGACACTGTGAATTTTAAATATTCTACTATTTGCAATAACATATATCACATGGAGTAAATTTTTATGATAATGTATTAGTAAGAAATAAAAATTATATATATTTTATCAATATATATAATATACTTTTTAAATTTATAATTATAAATCAATTTTAAATATAAATCAATTTTACAATTATCACCTCTCCATCTCCATCTCTCGTTCAACACGGTGATTTTGTCTATTACTTCGTTTCCAACTTATCATGGCATCTCTCCATCTCCAGTTCAACACGACAATTTATGTCTATTAAGTCAATGCACTAGAGTTAGTTGGGTGGATACAATCATTTCTCTTTCTCTATAATTATCTCACAAATTTCAACTCTATCATCATTGTCAAGATTCCATAAAATTGTTGACAAAATCCCCACATATTTCTTGGCTTCTATGCCCCTAGTGCATTTGAGTCACTTAAGTGAAAAAGACTATTTTGCTTTCCCTATAATTTCCTCACAACTTTCCAACTTTATCATCATCACTAAGTTTCCATAAAATTATTGAAAAATTCCCTACTTATTTCTTGGCCTCTATGCTTCCAATGCACTCAAGTGAGTGGAGTGAATATGACCATTTCTCTTTCTCTATAATTGCCTCACAGCTTTCCAACTCTATTTCCATTGCCAATTTTTCGTAAAGTTATTGAAAAAATTCCCTACCTATTTCTTGGTCTCTATGATCCCAATACACTCAAGTCAGTTGGGTGAATATGATCATTTCACTTTCTCTATAATTGCCTCACAACTTTCCAACTCTATCGCCATAGTCAAGTTTCCATAAGACTATGGAAAATATCCCCATCTATTTCTTGGCCTCTATGCTCTCATTGCACTTGAGTTAGTTTCGTGAATATGTTCATTTCTCTTTCTTTATAAATTCCTAACAACTTTTCAACTCTATTGTCATCACCAAATTTTCATAAAATTATTGAAAAATTCCCCACCTATTTCTGGGTCTCTATGCCCCCAATCTACTCAAGTCATTGGGGTGAATATAAGGCCATTTCTCTTTCTCTATAATTACCTCACAACTTTCCAACTCTATTTCCATGGTAAAGTTTCTATAAAAGTAATGAAAAATCCCCACCTATTTCTTGGACTCTAAGCCCTATGTCCACTCAAGTTCGTTGGGTGAATAAGGCCATTTCTCTTTCTCTACAAGTGCCTCACAACTTTCCAAAACTCTATCACCTTCGTCAATTCTCCATAAAATTATTGAAAAAATCCCCACCTACTTCTTAGCCTCTATGCTCCAAATCCACTTGAGTTAGTGAAGTGAATATGAAAATTTCTCTTTTTTTATCATTGGCTCACAACTTTTCAGCTCTATGACCATCCCCAAGTTTCCATAAAATTATTGATAAAAACCCCACCTATTTCTTGGACTTTATATCTTTAGTGCACTCAAGGTCATTTCTCTTTTTTATAATTACCTTACAAATGTTCAACTTTATCACCATCACCAAGTTTTCATAAAATTATTAAAAAAATTCACACCTATTTCTTATCAATTATTGAATAATTATTGATTAATCTAATATGGCTACCTATTACCTTTTTATTATTTAGTTTGTAAATTTCCTTTCATGGTATCTACGAAATATCCCAATCACTTTGAAAAAAGTGCAAAGGAAGAAGAACCAACATTCACACTTATACATATCTTCAAATCATATCAAGGTGCAGCTTGTGCTTTATAAACATTATTGGTATCTGACACTCCGAATTTTAAATATTCTACTATTTGCACTAACATATATCACATGGAGTAAATTTTTATGATAATATATTAGTAAGGAATAAAAATTATTTATATTTTATGTATATACAATATACTTTTTAAATCAATAACAATAATTTTGAATCAATTTTAAATATAAAAACTCTAAAATTGATACATTCTATATAAGAATAGTGTATAAAATAAATACATATATTGAATTATTAAAATGAAATTTTTTTAGGTATATTTTACATTTTAGTATGAGAAACACGTGTAATGTTTATGTAAATTAGTATAATTTGATTCAATGTGATGTTAATTGTGTCTAATTTGGGTGGCTAAGCCTATCTATCTAGATCTAAATCTTGGTTATGAAGAACACTTTGACAATCTTTCATATGCACACCTTAGGACTCAATTCTACAATATTTGTAACACAATGACCTTCATAACTTTTTACCTCATGAAAACCAAAATAAGGTAGGAAAGTTTCCATCATAGAAACAACTTGTTAAAGAAAATGATTTAATCATCAATTTTCTTAAGTTTAATAAACTAAAATTGGTCTCAATGGATGGTAATCATCATCATCCACAACTAAATAATATATAAAATATAAAATATCTTGGATGTGGAGATAGGGATGGATATTCATGAGGTTAATGTATGTTTGGTCATGGAGGCAATGTATACCTAGTGTGAGGAATATAAAGCAATGAGGGAGATGGTGGGGGGCGATGGAGGCCATAATGGCATGTCCTTCAAGTGCCAAGTCCAAGTTTAACCTAATGGGATCATTCTAGTACACGTAGCATCATGGTTTTATTAGGCAAGGTAATGCCAGTAGTAATGAGGAACATGGTGATAATTACGTGGGACTACAACTTTGACCTGGAAATTTACAAGGATATTTACCTAGACATGAGGAAAATATTGATATCAGGATTCAACCTACTCTTCTGATAGATTTGTTAGTGGGTATCCATGCTCTATTTTATTGATCTACAATGAATTTGAAGGGGGCTCTCTGAACCGTGACATGGGCTCACATTCTATAGGATTAAGTTCCTCTCCTTCTAATGTCAATCAAGCATATAGAACATGGGAAAATAAATCATAATAGGTGCAAAGGAAAGCCTAGGAAATGTAGAGMAGAGATGGTGACAAAGGAAGCAACAAMAACTTACCATAGAATATTTTTTGATGAAATCAAAAGGGTAGTGGAGGMAATTGAGGATATGGTGAGAAAATAGAGAGGTGTGACCCTCGACATGCAAGTTGATGAGGAAATTTTGGAATGAATTCTAGACAATAGATTTTTCAGAACTAGGGATACCAAACTCTTCAAAATGGCGGAACTCTACTAACATATGATAACTTTGATATCCATGATAGTTGATATTGGATATTCTAATTGGAATGGCGCCCTCAAGAAATTGAACTAGCTAAAAGGGAAACTAGACCATATTGATAAACAATATGACAATATCATCCATGAAATTTTGGGGTTATAGGAAAGAAGTGACAATAAGGGAGAGGAAGAACAACCTCAAAAGGTGAAGGAAGATAATTTAGGCAATGTGGATGCAACGCAGTGTGAATAATTTTTCAAGACCAATCTAGAGGAGGACTTACCTCCAATCTTCATCAATGTTGACATAGAATTGATTAGCCTTGGGATTTCCAGGTTTTTGTCTTTTGATATATATATATATATATATGTGTGTGTGTGTGTGTGTGTGTGTGTGTGTGTGTGTTGGCCCTTGGTTATGGATTAAGGAAGAAAGCAAAGAATAAGGAAAAGGAAAGGAGAAGTATAAACTGTGCGGAAGACACAATGACCGAGAATGGGTCGAAGTGAGTCAAAAAAGCAAAAAAGAAGGAGCGAAGTAAGGGAAAGTGAGTTGTTGGACGAGAAGATCAAGGAAGACAAATCAACAAAGGATATGGATCGTGGACAAATCAAAAAGCAGAAAAATCCATCAACGAGTGCTTTGGCGTACCTCGCGGGAAAGAAGGAAAGACAGGCTAGTGAAGCCCTGAAAATACGAGTCAAGTGGACCTAAAGTTTTAGTTGCCTAGGGTTTTGACAACTAGGTTTCGGCCTAAGGTTGTCTGAAAGTCATTGTAATGTATAAATAAAGGTCTAAGAGAGTCGGGTGGGGTTCATCGTTGGTTGGTGGGGTTCTTCGTTGGTTGATATGGTTGTTTGCTTATGCTGTTGAGCACAACTATTGCTACTATTGTATGGAGAGAGAGAGAGAATTGTTGTTTTTGAAAGAATTCTATATTGCAAGATCTTCAGCTAGGTGCGAAGATCAACCTTGCAATTGGGTGCGTAGGGAGGGGAAGATAGAGAAGAGAGAAAGAGAGAAGATCTGCAAGATAAGTGTGCAGATAGAACTGTATGCTTTCATCTAATATATTATAAAGCACAGTTCTGTGGACGTAGCCCTAGAGAGAGGGTGAACCATGCATATCTTTTGTTATGTGTGATTGATGTTGTGTTCTTTGTCATTTGATATGCTGTTATTGTGTCACTGTGTCACTACTACATATGGGTGGATTATTCCACAAAATTTTTCCATGCTTCCAGTAGTTTCATCTTTTTTTTAAACAGGGCGGGATTTTCGTCGATATTGCCACGAAAGTTTGTTGCAATATCCACGAAAATATTATTTTAACCTAGTCGGGATTTTCGTCGCAATAGAGACGGACTTTCATGGCAATAGCGACGTAAATTTTGCCTATCTCATTGGTCGGTGTTAATGACTAGTTGACTATTTGATCTATATATTTGTGACTTTAAGAGACTTTGCGACACAATTTCTATAGTTGCGACATTGTTCTTGGATTTTGTTTGAGCTTTTTATTTTTTCCATCACCCACCGATTGAACAAATCCAATTCTTGATCTACATAGCTCGGATTTTGAACTTGCAAGGTTAGTATGTTATTTTTTATTGATGTACTCATTTAACTTGTAAATTTTTGTTCAAATGTCCAAATTTCATGTAGCTTGTTTTTTCCTTGATA
>ML776916.1:853911-864717 GCA_009831015.1 Picea engelmannii | reverse complement strand
GTGGGGGGATGATTTCATTCAAATTGAATAATGTGAAGGCTTATAGGGATGGAAAATCATGGAATAACCAACAATAACTACTACACACATTTCATTGAATAATGTCAAGGATTAATGGGGAAAAATAATCTGGGATAACCAACAATGATTGCATTCCATATATCTACCTACCTTGTTGCAAATCCAATAAATCTACACATTTAGGCATAACACTAACCATGGTGATTAAGTTGGGTTTTATGCCTAGGACATGCATTTCATTGAAGAATGTCAAGGATTCATGGGGGGGGGGAATGATTTCATTCAAATTGAATAATGTGAAGTCTTCTAGGGATAGAAAATACTGGAATAACCAACAATAATTTCATTCCATGACCCAACATCTTGTTTAGGCAATCTTTTGAACAATTAGTGTAAATAGGTTTGATTATGGTGTTGAAATATTTCATTTGGTTCATAGAAAGGCTCATGTCATTACCCTACCGAACTAAGCCATTTCTCCTTCTCTGCATTCAAGACAATGCCATTCAATATCCTGACATCCTTTTCACAAATTCACTAGTTGTTCATCCTCCAAACCAAATCAAAGACGCCACTTCCAATAAAGTCACACATTCTGTGACAGATTGTCACATCTTAAAACATCGTGTTGGATCAATTTGTTTAGACACCCCCCATAGAGCCCTCCCCTCCAACATTATTGCCAACTTGAACCTATGTTGCAACAATTTCATATGCAACTATATGAAAATATGCAACTATATGCAACTATATGCAACTAGGCAACTTGATGCAGGAGCATCTCTCCACGTCGGCCAGCCAGCCAGCTAGCCCACGTCAACGATTTCAAATCATGCATTCAAGAGAGGCGCAACCTCATTTAAAATTTGAAATGAATGTAATTAAATGATTTTAGGCTATTGATCCATAAGAGCTGTGCCTTTGCACAGGCTGTAGATAAGATAGGCCTTAAATATTTGTAAGGATGAGATCTAGATCCGATCTGTGGACTAGACAACCATTGAATGCAATTGAATAGGGTAGTTGAGGTTTGGAGGGAAGAGCTCTAAGAGCCCCCTTAGGTAAAAGATCAAGGGGATCTCATTTTGTAATAGTTAGTTGAGTTAGGAGAGCAAGAGAGAGCTCAAGAACATCCATCTAAAAAACATGTATTTGCCATTTAATACAAATAACATTTTTTCTTGCATATTGTCTGTGTTGTGTGAATGTCTTTATGAGTTCAATGTATGTTGTATATGTATGCTAGGCATTTGTAGATTGTTTTGATTTCAGGTTTGGGAGGTCTTTGAGGCTTCACACCAAGAGGGTGTGACAGAATGTTGCGGGTTCTGATAGCCATGCATAGAGGGCGCATTTCTGAATTCTGCGGGTTCAGACAAAGACGTGTTGCGGCACAGAAGTTGAAATAACTAACTCAGAGGAAGACCTGGGAGGTTTCTGAATACCTCAGAAGGCAAGGCTGTGTAGGAAAGACACAGTTGCAGACAAAATCTCTGAGGAGTTTTGCAAAATCTCTGCTAGGTGGGCATTGAGCCAGTGCAAGGAGTGCACAGGAAGAAGAACTCTGCTGTGAGTTTAGAAAGAGACAGAATCTCTGAGGAGTTTTGTATAACTCTGCCAGGAGGGCATAGAGTCAGTGTGCAGATAGGCACAGGAAGAGAACTCTTTTGAGTTCTAGAATTGGAAGGAAGAACCCATTGAAGGGTCTTCACAGGCTTGCTGAACACCCTGAGCACTCAGCAAGGAGTTTCTTGAGGAAAGGATAGCTAGAAAGGCATCTGAATTCTCCATCTATAAAAGAAGGAAGAAGGATAAAAAAATCCCTTAGGGGTATGAGTATTTAGAAAGCTCAGAAGAGATAGCACGTTGTGTGCAAAGGCTCTGCAGAGACGGAGAAGTCATAATCCTTCAAGGATTTGGGAGCAAAGCTCGGGATAAGCAGCGTTTTTATACGCGCAGGTGAGGACTCAAATTCGTGGAGCTCGCAGAGGAAAGAAGACAAAGGTCGAGGCCTTTGAACACTTGGAATTCTTCCAAGTGTTGGCAGAAAGTGTGCAGAAGCTCAACCGAGAAGATTCTGGGCCGTTGGATCTTCCACGTCTAGAGAGTAGTAGGAGGAGCGCATAGCGTAGAAGAGGTTTGAGCCATCAGATCTTGAGCGAAGAACTCAACAACCATTGCACTTGTCGAGAGCTGCACGAGGTTTAAACCCTCATGCGGAGAAGTAGCAGAAGCGAAAGTCCCAAGGAGTGGTAACGAGATATCGGCGTTCGGGAGTTCGAGGGTTCGACAGATGAGAGTCCAGGCACTCGACCTTAGAAATAGTGAAAGAGTGAAATAGATCTGAGCCATCCATCTGGAGGAGGATGCGTGTCATGAGATCGCCCACATCAGGGACTCGGACATCGGAGGTCAGAGGAGGAAGTCTCTTGACTTCGCGAGCAGCAAAATTAGGAGAAGATCGCAACCGTCTATATGAGGAGGACAGGTGGTAGAGATCTAAGGATCTTGCAAACTCAGAAGTTCACAAAGCGAGAACCTAGGTGTTGGGTGCTCCGAGTCGTGAGGTTGCGAAATCGCGAGGAGCAGGGACAACCGTAGGATCTGAGCCAACAAGGGCCGTCAGATCTACTCGTGAAATTCCATTTCGGGGTTTCATGAGTTGGAGGGTATAAACCCTTACATCAAGGTTTGTGAGGGTACGAAAGGAGAAGTCCCGAAGGACGAAAGGACTTGTGTGGGACCAACATTTATAACAAGTCGAACTCGGGGGTTTGAGTCTCGGAAGTTGGAGAGTTGAGGGACTTGGAGGAGAAGTCGCGGGCGGCGACAAGGAGTATTGAGGGGTTCGAGATTTCGGCACTTCGGGTGTCGGGATACCAAGGAAGCATCGCTTGGGGAAGCGAAGCCGTAAAGTGAAAAGAAAGGCATGAGGGACACGTGGCAGAATTAAAAGGTGGGCCCGTAGGACAGACAGATGGACACACGTCACATTATGGAAGGAGTGAACTCTCCGTTGACTTCTCGTGTCTCGGGGATTCGCGAGACAAGAGCATAGGAGTTCAACCTATGAACTCACGAAGTGGCGAGAAGTGAGAGAGTACTAGTGTTTAGCCTAGCCGGTGTTCATGCATGGAGGGCACTGCTAGAGAAAGGACTTATACTCATCTTGCGATCTTGGATATCGCAGGATTGGAAAGGAGGAGTCGAGAGCTTCAACTCGCAAACTCGCGAGAGGTGAGTTGTGACAAGAAACTTTCGAGGTAGGCCTTGGTTATAGCATTGTGGTCGCATGAAGAGGGCGGAGCTCACGCCTAGTGCTGTTTGCATAGGGGAGCTTCCGAAAAAGGACCTGTGGATCGATACTTGGAGATTCCAGCAGGGAATCCGAAAGAGTCGATCCAGCTCAAGAAGTGAAATTGAACGATCCTTAATACTGGGAGGTTGCGCAGAGACTTTGTCGAGGCAGAGAGGTGGCAATCTGCATCAAAGTGGTATCAGAGCCGGACTTCACTTGTATATTTCAGGTGAAGCGAGAAGGTAAAGGAAGGAGACAGAGTGCTGAAACTTTGTAAGGATTGTTTGTAGGTAGGCAACAAGCAAGAAAACAGTCAGCAGGATTGTAGGAAGAAGCTGGGAGCACTCAGGTTTGCAGGAGTGAGTAGAAGATTTGTCAGGAGGGTAGACAGAGACAACAACATGGCCACTAAAGGCCGTAGATTTGCTGGAAGAAAGGACCTAGAGCTGGTGAATGATGCAGAATGGGATGAAGAACTCGCTGAGATGAATGCAAGACTGGATGAACTTGCAATTGAGATGCGGTAGGATAAGAGGTTGAGATGGGTGCACAAATGGCCCATAAGGAAGCTGAAGGTAAAATGGCCAGTCAAAGAGCTGATGGTCATGAGACAGTGTAGACTATTGAAAAAATGGCTGAGGTATGTGGAAAACCTCAATGGACAGAAAAAGGGGTTCAGATATGTGAACCGGAGACTGGGAGAAATCTCGGTGATGTTAAGGATGAATTGGGATCAACTGAATATCTCAAGGACTTCTAGGAGGGCAACCCAGAAATTCCTAATTGCCAGGTGGGAAAAGAGTTGAGATCACTGCGGGATCTTAGAGACTGTCATGAGGAAAGCCATAGAATTTCACATTTCCAGGAGGGCAATGAATCGAGATCCCTACGGGATCTCATAAACTTCCAGGAGGGCAACAGAGAAATTCCATATTGCCAAGTGGGCAGGGATGAGTAGATGAGACTATCTGAGGGTCTCATAAATTCAGAGATGGATTTAGATCAGCAAGTGCAACTGACAGAAGAGGAGGATCTCAGGAGCCTTCTAATGATTGGGGAAATTCAAATACTCTTTCCATTTTCCCAAGAGGAGGCATAAATCTGTGTCACAAATGCAGCAACAACAGAAGGACAACTAGCTGAGACTGTCAAGGAAGAAGTGGAGTAGACTTTGGAAGCTGCCCAAATAGAAGAGGAGAATGAGAATTCCAAGGAGTGTCCCAATGCTTTTAGCAAAGAAGTTGAGGAAGCTGTAGCACAAAAGCTGACAACAGAAGAAGCCAGAGAGCAGGCAGGCAGATTGATCACTCCATGGGAGGTGGAGATGAAGATGTTGGAGGATTGGCTGAACAATCCAGATACAACAGAAGAACTGGCAGAAGATGAGCTGCCAGAGAAGGTGACTGAATAGCAGGTCAGTCAAGGGGAGACTACAGAATTGAAGTCTGCAGCAGAGTGGCAACTTGAGGCCACAGAAGATGAAGAAGAAGGCATGGGAGATCACAATGATCTGCCCAATTGCAGAAAATTTTTGCAACCGAGGAGATTGCATGAATATGGCCAACCACTGGAGCAGCTGGATGAAGTGATAGAAGACATTAGAAGGCTGATGTTAAGGTTAGCAGAAACTGCCAGCAAGGAGAAGCTGGGCAGAAAAGAAGGAACAACAACAACAACGCAACAGAAGCAACAGGGAGATGGAGCAGATGAACAGCTCCAAAGATTCATTTGGGATCTAGGAGGATTTGAACAGTTGAGAGGGGAAGCTCATGAGCAGGAGCTCATGATTTTTGCAGCTGAGGAGTATGATGCAGGAGCATCTCTCCACATCGGTCAGCCAGCCAACTAGCCCACGTCAGCGATTTCAAATCGCACATTCAAGAGAGGCACATTCAAGAGAGGCACAACCTCATTTAAAATTTGAAATGAATGTAATTAAATTATTTTAGGTTGTTGAGCCATAAGAGTCATGCCTTTGCGCAGGCTGTAGATAAGATAGGCCTTAAATATTTGTAAGTCTGAGATCTAGATCTGATCTGTGGACTAGACAACCATTGAATGCAATTGAATAAGGTAGTTGAGGTTTGGAGGGAAGAGCTCTAAGAGCCCCCTCAGGTAAAATATCAAGGGGATCTCATTTTCTAATATTTAGTTGAGTTAGGAGAGCAAGAGAGAGCTCGAGAACACCCATGTAAAAAACAGGCATTTGCCATTTTAATACAAATAGCAGTTTTTCCTGCATATTGTCCGTGTTGTGTGAATGTCTTTATGAGTTCAATGTATGTTGTAGATGTATGCTAGGCATTTTCAGATTGTTTTGATTTTAGGTTTGGGAGATCTTTGAGGCTTCACACTAGGAGGGTGTGACAGAACGCTATAGGTTCTGATAGGCATGCACAGAGGGCACATTTATGAATTTTGCAGGTTCAGATAAAGACGTGTTGTGGAACAGAAGCTGAAATCACTAACTCAGAGGAAGACCTGGGAGGTTTCTGAATACCTAGGAAGGAAAGGCTATGTAGGAAAGACACAGTTGCAGACAGAAGATCTGAGGAGTTCTACAAAAGCTCTGCTAGGTGGGCATTGAGCTAGTGCAAGGAGTGCATATGAAGAAGAACTCTGCTGTGAGTTCAGAAAGAGACAGAATATCTGAGGAGTTCTATATAACTCTGCCAGGAGGGCATAGAGTTAGTGTGCAGATAGGCACATGAAGAGAACTATTTTGAGTTCTGGAATTGGAAGGAAGAACAAACTGAAGGGTATTCATAGGGTTTCTGAACACCCTGAGCACTCAACAAGGAGTTGCCTAAGGAAAGGATAGCCAGAAAGGCATCTGAATTCTCCATCTATAGGAGAAGGAAGAAGGATAAAAAAATCCCTTAGGGTTCTGAGTATTTAGAAAGCTCAGAAGAGATAGCACGTTGTGTGCAAAGGCTCTGCAGAGATGCAGAAGTCAGAATCCTTCAAGGATTTGGAAGCAAAGCTCAGGATAAGCAGTGTTTTTATACATGCAGGCGAGGACTCGAATTCATGGAGCTTGCAGAGGAAAGAAGACAAAAGTCAAGGCCTTTGAACAATTGGAATTCTTCCAAGTGTTGGCAGAAAGTGTGCGGAAGCTCAGCCAAGAAGATTCTGGGCCGTTAGATATTCCACAGCCAGAGAGAAGCAGGAGGAGCGCACAAGGCAGAAGAGGTCTGAGCCATCAGATCTTGAGAGAAGAACCCGACAGCCGTTGGATCTGTCGAGAGTTTCATGAGGTTTAAACCCTCACATAGAGAAGCGACAGAAGCAAAAGTCCCGAGGAGTGGTAACGAGATATTGGCATTCGGGAGTTTGGGGGTTCGATAGATGAGATTCCAAGCACTCGACCTCAGAAATAGAGAAAGAGAGAAATAGATCTGAACCGTCCATCTAGAGGAGGATGCATGTCACGAGATCGCCCACATCGGGGAGTTAGACATCGGAGGTCAAAGGAGGAAGTCTCTTGACTTCGCGAGCAACAAAATTGTGAGAAGATCACAGCCGTCTATTTGAGGAGGACAGGTGGTAGAGATCTATGGATCTCGCAAACTCGGAAGTTCACAAGGTGAGAACCCAGGCATTGGGTGCTTCGAGTCATGAGGTTGTGAAATCGCGAGGAGCGGGGACAGTCGTAGGATCTGAGCCAACAAGGGCCATCGTATCTACTCGTGAAATTCCATTTCAGGGTTTCGTGAGTCGGAGGGTCTAAACCCTTACATCAAGGTTTGCGAGGGCACCAAAGGTGAAGTCTTGAAGGATGAAAGGACTTGTGTGGGACCAACATTTATAACAAGTCAAACTCAGAGGTTTAGATCTCGAAAGTTGGAGAGTTGAGGGACTTGGAGGAGAAGTCGCGAAGTTGCGGGTGACAAGGATTATCGAGAGGTTTGGGATTTTGGCACTTTGGGTGTCAGGATACCAAGGAAGCATCGCTTGGGGAAGTGAAGCCGCAAAGTGCGAAGAAAGGCATGAGGGACACGTGGTGGAATTATAAGGTGGGCCCGCAGAATAAACAGGTGGACACATGTCACATTATGGAAGGAGTCAGCTCTCCGTTGACTTCTCATGTCTCAGGGATTCGTGAGACAAGATCACAGGAGTTCAACCTATGAACTCATGAAGTGGCGAGAAGAGAGAGAGTGCTAGTGTTTAGCCTAGCCGGTGGTCACGCATGGAGGGCACTGTCAGAGAAAGGAGTTATACCCATCTTGCAATCTCAGATATTGCGGGATTGGAAAGGAGGAGTCGAGAGCTTCGACTCGTGAACTTGTGAGAGGCGAGTTGTGACAAACACCTTTCGGGGTAGGCCTTGGTTATAGAGCTGTGGTTGCATGAAGAGGGCGGAGCTTGCACCTAGTGTTGTTTGCACAGGGGAGCTTCCGAAAAAGGACCTGTGGATCGATACTTGGAGATTCTAGCAGGGAATCCGAAAGAGCTGATCCGGCTCAAGAAGTGAAATTGAATGATCCTTAAGACCGGGAGGTCACACAGAGACTCTGTTGAGGCAAAGAGGTGGCGATCTGCATCACAACTATATGCAACAATGCAACTTATCATGTTTTTTAGTGACTATATGCAACTTTATGCAACTATATGCAACTATATGCAACTATGCAACTATATGCAAATATATGCAACTATGCAACTATATGCAACTATATGCAAATATATGCAACTATGCAACTATATGCAACTATATGCAACTTATCCAACTATATGCAACTATGCAACTATATGCAACTATATGCAACTATATGCAACTTTATGCAACAATGCAACTTATGCAACTATATGCAACTCTATGAAACTATATTGCAACTATATGCAACTATATTGCAACAAATTCATATGCAACTATATGCAACTAACTACAACTATGCAACTATATGAAACAATGCAACTTATCATGTTTTTTAATGACAATATGCAACTATATGCAACTTTATGCAACACTGAAACTTATGCAACTATATGCAACTTATGCAACTATATGCAACTATATGCAACTTTATGCAACAATGCAACCTATGCAACTATATGAGGATCTTAAGTGTGACATGTTGTGCTCTAATTTACCAAAATCACTTTAATGAGGATCTTAAGTGTGTTATGTTTGTGGAAAAGTGGAATGTCTGCAAACAACCCCTCCAACCATTATAAAACTCTTGCATCAATGACCATCTCTTCCCCAACCACTAACTCATCCTCTCTCTACCATCACAATTTCCAAATCAGACAATACATATCCCAATTTATTATTGACGATGGTTGTGAATGAAATATCACATCCCATGAGCTAGTTTATGAACTTCATATTATTTTTATACCCCATCCTCAACCCTACCATATAGGATGGGTCAACATTTAGGGAACCTCTATCCTCATCACACAATGCCACCAAAATAACTTAAGTGACATACAATTTGCACCTATATTCACTTTCATATTTTAAGTGGCATACACTTTTCACCTTTTCACATTCTAACTATTGCATATCTTAGATCATGGAGTTGAAATCCAAAACATGTTGTGATCGATCATCATGTCTACCTTATAAAAATCTATTTTCACCTTAATCGTGTCATGTTTCAAAACCACACTACATTGGGTATTGGTGTGAATGCTCATAGATTTTGTTTAGAAGATATTTCAAATTGAAGTACGAAATTATTAAGGAGGTAATTTTTTTATTTTTATTTTTTGTAAATTAGATGAGAATCCTTCTATTCAATCCAGTAAAAAAGTACAAAGTGATACATCGATTTGTTGATGGGAAAAGACCCCCCAAAGAGATAGCTGCTAAAAGAGAGCCAAGAGGAGTGCGTGGGAAAAGTGAGAAGAAACAATGCAAGAAAGAGAGAAAGGGCCAAATCATTGTGAAGGTTCCTTTCTGCCTTTTTTCTTACGAACATCAATCCAACCAGAGGAGCTGGTAGGATCAACAACTTTCGTCACCAAAGCCATATTTTCTGAAGAAATGCCATAATCTTGAGTTGCTGAAGCAAAGGGTGCTTCTTTGTGCATTTGGCCATCAAGTATGCCATAAAACTCTCCAATACCTCCTTAGAAGGTGGGTGCTCATCTTCATGTATGTAGTCTTGCCAGTGAAATGTGCCAAGGGGTCCATATTGCCCCCATATATGTAATTTATGCCTCATACATTGCGATATGACACTTTGGTGGTGAGGAATGCCTACAAATATGTAATTCATGCTTGAGAACTATGAAGACACCCCCAAAGGCATCCTCCAATGGAGAAACATGCATCAAAATATATAGATAAGTGTCCCAAATGGTGAGCAATTGCCACATGTGCAATATTGACTCCAAATATGTGAACTCGATAAAAAAACACACATTCAAATAGGTAGACATGCTCCAACATGTGAAAGAGAGGTAACACATGGATCTCTATAACTATCTCTCCTATGCATGATAAACCAGATGATGCTCTTGTGATATTTCCATGGTTTAGGTTTTATAGGATGGTCAATAAGTCAATTTATACCTCTCCAATGAAGGGCATTCCTCTAAGTGTGTGCATTTGGCCATCAAGTATGCCATAAAACTCTCCAATACCTCCTTAGAAGGTGGGTGCTCATCTTCATGTATGTAGTCTTGTTAGTGGAATGTGCCAAGGGGTCTATATTACCACTAGATATGTAACTTGTGCCTCATACATTGAGATGACACTTTGGTGGTGAGGAATGCCTACAAATATGTAATTCATGCTTGAGAACTATGAAGACACCCCCAAAGGCATCCTCCAATGGAGAAACATGCATCAAAATGTGTAGATAAGTTTCCCAAATGGTGAACAATTGCCACATGTGCAATATTGCCTCCAAATACGTGAACTCAATAAAAAAACACACCTTCAAATAGGAAGACATGCTCCAACATGTGAAAGAAAGGTAACACATGGATATCCATAACTATTTCTCCTATGCATGATAAACCAGATGATGCTCAAACCAGATTGGCAATACAATGCTAATGCACTTTCCAAAATATGTGAAATTCCAGGATCATGGATTTCAAAACTATTGATCCCCACTCGAACTCTTTGATAGGTCTCAAATCTAGGTCTTGGTGATGGAAATGCATCTCATGGACAACTCTTATCAAGTTGTATGGGCTAATGGATTTGGTGAAAGGAAAATGAAAAGGTAAGGGTTTTGACGTGTTTTTAAAAGTAGGCTTTATACTAGTAAAAGTTCACAATCCTCATGAATATGTAGATATTGATATATATGCCAAGTTCCATGTGGTGTTTTGGTTTACTTGTAGATATTTTCAATACAATTTTTGTTTACTTGTAGATTTTTTATAAATAAGTATAACTATTTTAGAGAACCCCCATATACAAAGTCTTTATCCATATCCTCATTGTGGAAAATAAATTAGAAAATATCCCTCACTTCATTCATTTCCATAATCCTAACCTTATTGCTATCCCTAGTCCA
>ML776916.1:818599-845761 GCA_009831015.1 Picea engelmannii | reverse complement strand
TCTTGTAAAATCTCTCTGTAATATTTTTCTTTGCATTAATAAACTGCTCCAAGTGGCCGCGTTGGCTGGGGCCATGGATGTTTCCCCGTAGGGGTTTTACCATGTGAAATCATCGGTGTGTTGATATTTGATCTGGTTATGTGAGTGGTTACTGAAGGTGTTCTTCCTCTGTTGGAATACTTGTGTTGTCGAACAACAAGGAGTCGAGTGCAGTGGAACAAAAATCCCGAAGTTGCGAGTTGCGATAGGACATGGATTAAAGTTTTAGGATTTCATCACTTCGGGTGTCGGGAAATGGAGAAGGCAGTGCTTTGGGAGCGAAAGTCTCGAAAAACTGAAAGAGTGACAGGTGGTAGGAGTCTACGTCAAAGGTAGAAAACCGCAAGGATGACATGTGGCGTGTCTTTGTCAATTGGCGGAGTCAAATTTTGTTGACTGTTTCGGGGTTCAGAAGTTGAAGGATGGAGAGCCTTGTATTTGGATTCGTGAAATCGTGAATTCCGAAATCCTGATGAAGTGAGAAGCCCGTTGAAAATTCAACCTTTTCTAAGTGCATCGGAGTTCGAAAATTTGGGTTTCGACAGTTGTAGAGATAAGAACCCTTGACAACAGGAATCGTGAAATTGCGAAACCTGAAGTCTCGAACTTGCGAAGGGCACGATCCTATTTGAGTTAAGGAGGTTTGGGTTGATGCTACTTGTTTGATCACATAGGCACACCCATAAGGACCTGTGGATACACTGTTGAGTGTGAAGGGTATTTCCCAAGGGGAAACCAAAGAGTCAATTAGACTCAAAGGGTAGATTAGAATGATCCTGCGTGGACCTTGGACTGGAGGGTTTGGGGGTTTGTGTTAGTTGTGGTATTAGAGCACAAAAAAAGTTCTTTGTTTTCTATAGCAGAGGAAGGAAGAATATTTCTTAGCCATGCTACTGAGAAGAAGAGATAGACCAATGCCTGATCCAGCAGTGGAAAGGGAAATGTACAAACTACGTGCCAGGATTGATGCCATGGATACAACACAGAGGTGCACAGTCGACATTGGAGATATCATTGAGGATGACAGTGAAAATGAATCTGGACATGGAGAAGAAGTTGTAGTCAATGATGTTGTAGATGAATGCCTATTCAAGGCTATCACAAGGATAGGTGCCAGGGAAAAAATGGAGATTCCCATGTATGAGGGAAGCCTGGATGTTGAAGAGATTCTAGATTGGATTAGAGCTCTGGATAAATATTTTGACTATGAGGATGTTGAGGAAGACAGGAAAGTCAAACATGCTATCATAAGACTTAAAGGGCATGCAAAATTATGGTGGGATGAACTGCAGGCTAACAGACGCTGCAAAGGCAAGCAGAAAATCAAGAGTTGGGATAGAATGGTTGCAAAGATGAAAGAAAAATTCATACCCAAGGATTATCAAATTACTCTGTTTTGGAGAATGCAGAACTTGAGACAGAAGTTGATGTCAGTGAAAGAATACACTGAATAATTTTACAAACTAAACATCAGGGCAGGTCATCAGGAAAGTGATGATGAAAAGGTTGCCAGATACATAAATGATCTGAGATATGACATCCAAGATGAGATGAGCATGATGATCATTCAGATTGTAGAAGATGCTTATCAGATGGTGTTGGTAGCCAATTCACATTTTTCCACTGTCTTATAAGCTGCCTACACCAATGTTTTACAAACATCAATTTTTCATCGCAATTTTCAAGTAAACGACATTTTTTTGTTTTTTGCGACATTTGCACATTTGCCTTCATTTTGTTTTCACAACTGTAAGCGTGAAAACTTAGTCCCATTTAAATCATTATTTGAACTGTCATGATCTTTCTTGTCAATATGCCTACTGCACTTACATTTCACTTATTATCATACAGCTGGCAAAACTTTCGAACTATACTCATTGGACATTCTTGTATTGATCGTGTGACTTGGTTTTATTGAGTTTGTAATGTATTGGCATTTGGATTTGCATTTTATTTGACCTACTTGATTATTGGTTTTATGAAAATACATAGGTGTTATGGTTAAATCTTTCATATATATCTTTTAATATGATACCTATGTTTATGTTTTCATAACTATTGGCATGTTGGTTATATGAAGACCCATCGGCACATTGGTTAAACTATTGATATGAGATGATACATTAGCGCATGGTTAAATATTTGGTATTGGTTTCAAATTGAATGTTCATGGTCTAAAACTATGGCACAACGTTGATTACGCGCGTTGGTTTATACACTTACCATTGGATTCATTGGTCGGCCAAGTGACATGACTGTTGAACTATGCTATAATGGGTAGAATAGCTATAAGTTGGCGGTTGTACTTTGGCAATAACTATTTTGCATGGTAGAGATAAGCTCCACCACCTTCGCACGATGGCATTTATGCCTATCCCTTATTCCCCATTTACCTATGTTAACTCGGATAACCCTTCGTGCATTTTGCTCCTGTGTGTGCTATGATCCAAACCCTGGGCTTACCGTGTGCTCGGCTCCATGGCACCAATCATGCGAATCGAGCCAAATGGAAACCAAGCCTTGTTAATGTTTGACAATGCCCGCAAAGACTTGGATGAAAACGGGTGGCTCACCTTCATACAATGATTCGAGGGTTTTAATCTCTGTGTTGCAAAGAAGTTCGCTTTGAATTTTGATGGCTGTAGAGCCAAGGTGGGCGACATCCAGCTGGAAATCAATGAGGAATTTATCAGTTCTGCTACAGGGTTACCATCCTTTGGACAACGTTGGTTTAAGAAATCTAAGGTCGAGGATGTGCCATGGACGCTACTGTTCGTCTCCCGAAAGGTCACCTCTTGTGACAGAGGTATGCCCATCTCTGCAGTTAAACCACGATGGCATGATACTTTGATGGTGGTCAAACAGTTCGTGACCTGTGAAGGTCGATATGGACTTGTGTTTCTCTACCACCTGCATTTGTTAATGAATTTTATGGGATACTCGTTGAATATGCCCTTTTACTTTCAACATAGCCTATATAAAATGTCTAAAAGGTTTAAAAGGGAGAAGGCCGATAGTAGCCTGTTCCACCATGGGATTATTAAACTTATCATTGTTTATCATTTGAGTTTACATGATGATAGTTGGAGATATTTCGTTGCTCGAAATGGTTTTGATGATATAGACCCTGTCCAGGTTAACAAGCTTGTGGTAAATGAAACCAAGGTCCAGCCACCCGTGCCCTTACATGTCCTACTGCCCTCTCCTAAGCCTTCGGTTGACCCTGCTATTGACTTACCAGATGTTGGAACTGAGAAGGCCGAGGCTATAAAGAAACCTATGAGAAAAAAGGCTAAGGCAAACCCTACTGCTAATGCCAAGGGTAAAAAGACAGCTCGACTTATTTCGAGAATGGCTAGGAACAAACCTAAACCCTCTGCTGAGTCAAAGCCTATTGTCCTTAGTGAGGATTCAGACTCTGACGTAGAACGTTTCTTAGCCAGTGAGTACCCTTACTCGCAGGGTTTGTGCCCCGAACCACCTTATGATTTCGTGACAAATCTTCCCCCCTACCTAAGGAACGATCCTAGATACCCAGGGATTAAATTGCCTAACGAAACCTTCAGCCATATGTCCAGACCCTTGCCTGCTCTTTCAAAACCCACATAGCCGTCCTGTGACCGATGTGATTTATGGTTGGAACGATACTACATCGATG
This sequence comes from Picea engelmannii, assembly GCA_009831015.1. Taxonomy (NCBI): domain Eukaryota; kingdom Viridiplantae; phylum Streptophyta; class Pinopsida; order Pinales; family Pinaceae; genus Picea; species Picea engelmannii. The sequence continues at coordinate 842,064 of ML776916.1, read as the reverse complement.
TTCCCCTACTCCAATCGAAAATTCAGTCACTGGAAAGTCGAGTTGCAGTGTTGACCAGCCAAAGAGACCAACTTCAAGAAACTGATAAGAAGAAGAAGACAACAGGCTCCATCCTTTTCAAAAATGTTGAATCGGCCACAGCCGTTATCAACTCCAAATTGTTGTGATCAAGCCATCTGCTTGTCGTGCAGGTATGATTTTTGAAATTGTTCTAATTGTGTGAACGATCAGGGTTAATATAATGATTCGAATTTGGTCTTCGAATAGCTCTGTTTATGTTTTGAAATGAATCTGTCATAATGTGTTCATCCTGTATACATTTCGCTTTGCTGAAAATAAATGAAATTTCGTGTTGAATACATGATTTGATCATTCCCAGTTTAGCTATTGATAGATTTTTATTATATTTGAATGGTTTTTGTTTGGATTTGATTTGTTTGTTTGTTCTATTAAGTTAATGAAACTGATAGTTTGCTTTCAATTGAATTCGTTTTGTATCTACTCTGAACAGGAATTTTTTCATGCTCAATTTGGAATACGATCACGTTTAGATTTGATTTCGTTATGGTTCATATGATGTGATTGGCAACGATTTCGATGAGTTGGGTTGTTACGATCTTTTAATATGCTCTATCTTCTAAGAACAGAAATACGACTCTGTTCGGTTTCAATTTGAAAAGAACTACTCTGTTTTCATGGAAACAATACTTCACTTTAGACCTGTGCGAATGATATTCACGCCTAAATCGTGGAACGGTTTCGATCCATGACAACTTTGTTAAACCCTTGCCATTTGTTTCTCTTGATTGGATAAGCAATGTCTTCAGTTAGTTTGATCGATTTTATGAATTGCATTCGTATCAAAAAATAGATTTGATTACAGCCCTGTTCTCAAACGAGTTTGTTAACTCAGTTCGACTTATGTCATTCTGTTAAATTCGTATGAGGAAATTCAGGTAATAGTCGTTTCAAAATGCATTTAAGAAATGATCTCGTGATGATTTTTTATGCCCCAATTTGCATAACAAAGAATCGGATGATCCTGTTATGATTTCATTTGAATTGATTTGCGCACCTGTTTGAGTTAATCCACTCGTGACATGTATCATTTGCTATGACATTACAATTACAACGATTTAAAATGATTTGTTCTGGATGCAATCGTATCTCCTGTTGATAAGGCAGCATAAAAATTGCCCATAATTTGTTTTGATTATATCGGTTTCAATTGGATATGAAATGATTTCAAAAATATTTGGTTATGATTCTGTTCATCCGACTTCATGGTAACAAACGAAACAGAGTATGCATATCTCTATGATCATTTGATTGATATTGATCCTATTTGATTTCAAATGGTATAACTATTTCAATTTTAATGATTCGTTTTCAAATAGCTATTGGATGTTAATTCAATTTAATTTTTTAAAAGATTTTCAATCTATTTTAATGCTGATTTTGTGTCTTATTTAGACCAGCTACAGAATCACAAGATTCGGTAGCTAGTCTATAGGATTAGATTTTTATCATTTTATTAATAAAAAATCCTTCTAACTTGTTCATTTTTGGTCCTTTTCAGGTAAATTCGAATTGCATGGGACATTTTGACCAGGCTAGGGGATATTTGTGTGTTTAGTTTTATTGTAGTTTCCTAGTTTAGTTAAAATTGGGATATCTTCCCAGATTTATGTAAACAGTTTTGATAACTTCCACAGGGAGTTTTTACCCTGTGGAAAACTTATAAATACTTATTATTTTTGAAATAAGGATCATCCTCACTTGTGGGATAACCAGGCTATGGATTTTTAATACAAACTGAGACAGAAGTTGATGTTCTGCTACAGCTTTTGCTTTTCATAATATCAATCTTTTGTTTCTAGTTTTTGCATGTCATTGGTAATTGATTATAGACTACTTTAGCTATCATAGTCTATTGCTGAATGATATGATTTAAATTAATGTGATCCATATCTGATTTCTTCCATTACTTTAAAAACACAACAATTAATTTATTCGGTTAATGAATGACAAATTTCTCTTCTTCATCAATTGAATTATTTCGTATAAGTCTTTGCATATGGATTTATCTAATTGTGGAGATTTATAAATCGTATGATTGTTGTGATTTTTATGTCTTCTTTGTCCTTTAATCATACTTGAAGAGCACTGCAGCTATCATTTATGAGCATCTCCTGGATATTTCGGTGCGGGTTTCCTCCCTCTGGTCAGCTAGCACAGTCATCATACATAGGGAAAATCTGGAGCATTTCTCCAGGTCGGTTTGCGATTTATTTTCGTTAATTTTTGTAGTATTATATTAGTATTTTAGTTAGATATATTTGTAGTTTAGATTAGTTAGTTTCCTGTTTTATTTCTGTTCATAAAATTATTAAATCAACAATAATATCTTTCTCTGTCTTAGGGCAGAATATAAATGAGTTTTTTTTTCAGGTTTTATTTACATCTGTAAATTGTAGATAGTGTACATTTTGTGAATAAGTTATATTCCAGTTAGTAGTTAGATAGTTAATTAGTTAGACTTAGTGTATTAGTAGTTAGTAGATTGTATAAATAGAATAGTTAGTTTAGTTTATTAGTTTGTTTTATTTCTTTTAGTTAGATTGGTTAGTTTGTTTAATAGTTAGTTTAGTTTATTAGTTTGTTTTATTTCTTTTTAGTTAGATTAGTTAGTTTAGAATAGTTTTTCTTTTTGTTTTCTTAGGACCTTAGATAGGCTAACGGAGCCGCTAAACTCGTCAGGGTGGTTCATCCCAAACGGCTTGGGTTATTAGACAACCCCGGACCAGTTCCACTCTCTCAGTTGATGGACGATCAATTTCACCCATCAACAAATGGCGCTAGAAGGAGGGCCTGAACTTAATTAATGGCACGAGGCGGTCGCAAGACTCCTCCACCACCTAATCGCTCACTTTAGTGACTAGAATCCATTCAAACGATAATATTCTCCCTCAAACAACAACTACTTCAACCGACGATCCACAGATCACAGTTGAGCCAGTAACCCCTAATCCTATAGGTGGTGACATACAAGAGATTGTCTGTCAATCTCTTATTAAAACACATAGTGCCTTAGCCCATTTGAGGCAACCAAACCGTCCGTGGGGTCAACCTTTGGACTTCTCTGATATCAGAGAAAAATTAGGTGACACTAACCTCACTGTGAATCCTACAGATCCAATCTTAAATCCTGCTGCAGGAGGATCTGGGATACCCCCTTCACCACCTCCATCATCTCCTTCCTCTTCTGGAGGAGATTCCTCTGACGAAGGCAATTCCCCTTCTCAACCTTCCACACCCGCTACCCCAATGGAAAATCATAACAACCCTGCTAGACCCTGGCTTGATCAGGATGTCGTAGCTGTACCTGGAGCTCAACACCCTCTACCTAAACACCCGGAGAAATGGCTTCCCAAGTTTGACCCTGACTCAAAACAGATCGCTGAAGATCACATTAAAAAATTTATGTTATCCATAAGACTCTGCAATGTTGAACATGAAGACATTGTTTGTAGGTTGTTCCCGTATACTTTCGAGGGTAATGCATCCACGTGGTACTTTTCCCAACAACCCCATACCATCGTGTCTTGGGAAAAATTTGAGTCATGCTTTTTGGAAAAGTTCGGAGATGGTAAACCTTCGGAGGTCCTAGTCATGGACCTTTATAGCTTAATAATGAACCCAAAATAAAAAGTTAAATACTTTAATCAAAGATTCTTGACACTTAAAAATCGAATCCCTACAGATTCTATGCCCGCTGAGAGTCTTATAATAGCATACTACACCAAATATTTGCATCAAAGTATAGCTATTTGGGTTAAACGATCTAAGAAAGCCACGTTGTTAGAGGCCTTTGAGGAGGCCAGCCAGATCGAAAAAGACATACTTAGTCTTAAAGACTCTACTAGCAATGAAACTGAGACTAGTTCTTCTTCCAAAAAGAAGATTGAAATCCTCCCCAGACCCACTCAAAATAAATCACAACCTGAAAGCTCTGATTTGGAAAACCTAACTAAAGTTGTTCAAAAACTGTCAAATCAAGTTATAGACTTAAAAAGGTCGACCGGAGAAGCTTCCTCAAGCAAAGGACCTTACAAGCCCCCGTTCCGGAATCCTTTTCCCACCAACCGACCTAATCCAACCACCGAAAGCCTTAATCTAGAAAGTTTGCAATGTGCCCTTCAAACAATTCTAGAAGCCCAAGATAACTTGATGCCTCCTAAGATTCCTGAGGAGGTATTTTAACAAGAGACAGTTCAAGAAGAAGAGTCTTCTCCAAACATTTTTGGACATTTCTCGGATAGCATCTTTCAAGCCAACTTCGAGACAGTTCATCCTTATAATACCAGGAGTAAGACAACGAACAAACCTTCTTCCGAAAGCACTACAACTTCGCCTCCAAAGCAATCTAAATCAGTTGAGACTAAACAGAGTACTGTGAACCCCAACTTAGACTATGATGTTGTTGAAGATCTTAAAAAGTTAAGGGCTAACATTTCTATTTATGAGTTATTGAAGTTTCCATTTTTGTGACAAAAAATGTTGCAAAATATCTCAGAAAATGGCAAAAATGGTAATTCTAATAGTAACAAGGTCGTGAAAAACAAATCTCCCTAGAAGACTTCCACTAAAAACAATCCTGATCCTCAAGATAAAGGAAGCCTTCCTGTAAGTAATGTAAATAATGTAAATAATGTAAATAATGTAGATAAAATAGCTTTAGAAATTGCGATTAAAAAACCACAAGCTACTACTCTTAGCACTCGCAAAAATGTACCTCCATTTCTATTAACTTTTGAGATCTTTAATAGAAACGTGCACAATTGTATGGTAGACTCAGGAGTGCCATCCAATGTGATGCCTTGGTCTGTATGCCAGAAAATTAACGCTGAAGTTGAACCATCTACTTTAAAAATCATACAACTTGATCGGACAAATGTCAATGTTATAGGCGAATTAAAGAATGTGCTTATTATATTATCGTCTAACCCCAAGGTTCATCAAGTTATTGATATAATTTTTGTGGATATTCCAGAAGTGTATGGCATGTTTTTAAGAAGGGACCAGTTGGAACAACTACATGGCTATTTCGCAACAGATTGGTCCCATCTATGGCTTCCAGAGAACGGAAAGCCTAATAAAATCAGAGTAAATCGTGAGTGCTACCTTAAGTTCATGGTCATTGATTTGAACGATCCCAACGAACCATATACACCTCCTGCTGATTCACCTGAAGTACAAGGAATGGACACCTTCTTTGGCAATTTCATGGCAGAGGCTTCACCTATCACCAATCCAGAACAGAAGTCTGAGATTGTAGCATATATGCAGCCAACAGCTTCCACGCAACGATCCCATGTACTCGATGCAAATCAAATTTGGTCTTTGTATTTCGACGGGTCAAATTCCAAAGAAGGAGCTGGAGCAGGCTGCGTTATTATCGATCCGGCAGGTAACAAAACATTAATTGCATGTAGGTTGGAATTTGAATGTACTAACAATACTACAGAATATGAGGCTTTACTCCAAGGTCTTAGAAAATATTTGGATATGAACATTCAAAATTTAACTGTCTTTGGCGACTCTGAAATAGTGGTTAGACAGGTAAGAGACTCTATCCACTGTCTTTCTTCGCATCTCAAAAGCTACCAGTCTAAGGTATGGAATTTAATGAATAAATTTTCTGCTTTCAATATATGTTCCATTCCTAGGTTGAATAACTCTGAAGAAAATTTATTAGCTAATATAGCTTCTAAACTTCTTCCTACAGAAGGCTTATCCCCAGACGCATTCTCAGTTGAGCTGCTATTTCGACCATCCATTCCCGACAACATCACAAACTGGAGAGTATTTGATGACGATCAACAGATTATTAACTTTCTACACATGGAAGAAACCTTTCAAGGCACGGTGATAGACGAACACACGCACGACGACAATTTGTGCGATTTCACGGTAATACTAGATCCAAGAACTCCTGAATCTTCATCGAATATGGTAAACTCGATCCCTAAATCTATAGTTAGACTAGAGAAGTTTTATGATTTTCAAGATAAATTTAAAAAGACGGTCAATTGTAAAACCAATAGTTCCTCGTTATCTTATGAAAAAGTGAACTTAGGAACCAATGAAAATCCTCAGTGCATTAATCTAGGCTTGGGATGTTCTCAACAAGAAAAAGTTGCATTTCTTAAATTGTTCAAAGAATTTAAAGATGTCTTTGCATGGATGTATGATGACCTCAAAGATTTTGACCCTAATATCATACAACATGTCATCCCTACGAAGCCCCAAACTTTACCCTTTCAACAAAAACTGAGGAAGATGCACCCCAAGCTCGAACCGACCGTTCAAAAAGAATTGAATAAGCTCCTAAATGCTAAGATAATTTTTCCTGTTAGGCACACTCAATGGGTTTCTAACCTTGTCCCAGTCCGGAAGAAAAATGGGGAAATTCGACTCTGCATCAATTTCCGAAACCTTAATAGAGCGTCTAATAAAGACAACTATCCTGTCCCGCCCATGGAACAGATCCTTCAACAGGTATCTAGTTCTAAGAGGCTATCTTTACTAGATGGTTTCTCGGGGTACAACCAAGTCTTGATGTCTCCACCAGACCAACTTAAAACTACCTTCCATACTCCGTGGGGCACTTATGCTTATCGCAAAATGCCCTTTGGATTGATTAATGCCGGTGCTACCTTTCAAAGAGCAATGGAAATTGCTTTCCGAGGCTTAATCAATCAATCCGTCATAGTTTACTTAGATGATGTGACTGTATTTTCTAAAAACAAAAACGATCATCTAGCTCACTTACGAGCCGTCCTACTGCGATGTCACAAATACGACATCTCCTTGAACCCCCAAAAGTCCATCTTAGCAGTAGAACAGGGTAAACTCTTAGGATTCATTGTGTCTAGTGAAGGGATGATTATTGACCCCAAAAGGACTCAAGTCATCGCAAAACTTCCCCCTCCTACATCCAAAAAATCCATGTAGTCTTTCTTAGGCCAGATTAACTTCGTGAGAAGATTCGTCCCTAGTTTTTCTGAAATGTTCAGGTCTTTACAAAATTTGATTAAGAAAGACAACCAATATCACCGGGGACCCCTAGAAAACCAAGCTTTTAATGCAATAAAGAAGGCCATAATAGACGCTCCGTCTCTCATGAGCCCAGATTTTTCTCAAGACTTTACACTCTACACTTTTGCTTCTGACCGTTCCTATGCCACCGTCCTCACCCAAAAGAATGCCGAGAACAATGAAGTACCCATTGCCTTTATGAGCTCTGCTTTCAAAGGCACTGAACTTAATTATCCAGTGGTAGATCGGCAAGCCTATGCTGTTTTCAAAGCAGTGAAGCACTTCCGGTCCTATCTTTTGAAGTCAAGGACGAAAGTCATTGTCCCCTACCCAGCCGTGAGGAACTTGTTAGTGCAGAAGGAATTAGGAGAAAAGAGAGCCCACTGGGTCACCTCCTTATAAGAGTATGACTTAGAAATCACCCCAGCTCAAATAGTGAGAGGCAAAGGGTTATGCAAGTTAGTTGCTGATTCAGCAGTAGGACAGCAAGAAGAAAATGAGACATCAAACCTAGGGCAAAGTGATCAAAGTTTAATCTGTTGTGCACAGAACCCTATTAGTCCTTGGTACGACGATATAAGATTCTGTCTTGAACATGGGTCATCCCCCCATCACCTAGACCCCGCCAAAAGAAGAGCATTGAGATTAAAGTCTGCCTCCTTTCATCTAGTTAATGGTATTCTATTTCGTCAGGGTTTTGACGGCGTACTAATGCGTTGTCTCGAAAAAGATGAAGCAGAAAAAGTCTTGCTTGAGTTGCATGCAGGAGAAGCTAATGGTCATTTTGGTGGTGACACCACTGCTCAGAAGGTTCTAAGAGCCAGTTATTACTAGCCCATTCTTTTTAGAGACGCCCATGCCTTGTGTTGTAAATGTATCATCTGTAAGAAAGCATCAGGGTGGTTACAAAAACCAGCCTTTCCTTTGCATCCCGTTACAATAGATTCTCCTTTTCAACAGTGGGGCCTTGATATCATAGGTCCAATCAACCCTCCATCCTTGCAACAACACAAGTTTATTGTGACAGCCACATATTACTTTACTCGATGGTCTGAAGCTGTTGTGCTAAGAACTGTCAACACCAGTCAGGTAATTACCTTTCTAAATTCGAATATTATCACTCGCTTTGGTATCCCTGACTGTTTAGTTTTCGATAATGCTTCTTACTTTTCCTCTCTTGAGATGAGTGAGTTCACTGTGGAAAAAGGAATTAAGCTAAAGTTTTCTGCTAGCTATTACCCCCAGGGAAATGGATTGGCAGAATCGACAAATAAGAACTTAATCAAAATCATCAAGAGAACAGTGGTTGAAAATCACAAAAATTGGCACAATGCACTGTTAAATGCTTTTTGGGCTGATAGGGTAACTCCAAAATACGCTATAGGTAACTCCCCCTTTTTTCTCGTATATGGCAGAGAAGCAATTCTGCCACCTCACATTCTTCTTCCTTCACTTCAGTTGTCACAGAAAGTCCAAGAAGAAGATTGTCCCCCTTTAGAAAACCGAATTAACGCTTTGATGAAGCTAGAAGAAGTAAGAGCCCAAGCTAAACGAAAGTTAGATCAACATCAACAATTGTTTAAAAGCTGGTTCGATGCTAACTCTGCTTCTGATAGGAATTTTGAAGTAGGTGACCTCGTCCTTAAATGGGACAAACCACACGAGGGAAAGGGAGAGCACACAAAATTTCAAAACTTATGGCTTGGACCATTTTTAATTGCTGAAAAGTTGGGTCCCAGTTATTTTCGATTGCAGAATCTTGAGGGGCAGCTTGACACCTACCCGGTGAATGGCCAAGCCCTGAAGAGATATTTTGCTTGATAAATACCCTTGTATATTATGTATATACTTTGCTTTTGTTTTCTTTTTCATTTGTTTTCTGTTTTGATTTTTCTTTGAATTTATGTTTGTGTTTCTTTGAAGTACACATACCTGTACACTCAGCTATTCAGATAAAGACAATAGAAATTTCCTTTGCTGAAATAACTTCTGAAAAATTTGTACAAACATCAATGGAATATTTCTGAAATATATATCTATGTTGGAAAAGTCTGTTGTTTGAAAGAAGATCACTGATTTTAGATCTCTGAGAAAAGCTTGTCATGATCATCTATTATCTTTTTACGCTGTCCCTATTCCGTAAAGGAATGAATCAGAAGATGTCTCCCTACTTAGGAAGTTGTTTTTGTAAATAAAACATCTCTGGATCTAAATAAAGGATAGTTCTAAAAAATTCTGATGAGGTCTGAAAAATATGATGATTTTCAATGTCACCCCGCTCAACTATATATCTATGAAAAAACAAAACAAAATAAATTATTAATAAGAGCTGTGGGAAGTGCTTGTAAACCCGCCGGGATGCTGAACAGGTTTGCTGGCAGTGGGTAAATGCATGCATGGCACCAAGACAACTTCATGGGGGTACTGAACAGGCCTACTGGCAGTGAAGCAATGTTGGGTATATGAAAATTTATGAATAAGAAACCTCTTTAACATCCTTTATTCTGATCCAGAACTTCTTGGTAGGATACAGATGTCAGAGTGGGTTAAATGGAAACCCTGCCGAGGCTATGGACGCCTACTGGCAGCAGTGGCTATGCCAACAGTATTGAAGATTTTATCTTTAATATCATGACTTACTAATCTTAAGATTGCTATCAGTTTTCATGTTTTGAAACACTGTTGGAATAGTTGGTTAATGATGATGTTTATACTATTTTCTGGTTGCTATTTTTGAGTTGAAATTATCTTTGCTGTCCTAATATGAATTTGTTCCTTTTGGCAGAGATAACTGCTTCTACCAGTGTGTCACCATTGTTGGCAGCCAATTCACATTTTTCCACTGTCTTATAAGCTGCCTACACCAATGTTTTGGAAACATCATTTTTTCATCCCAATTTTCAAGTACACGACATTTTTATTTTATTTTTTGTGACATTTGCACATTTGCCTTTGTTTTGTTTTCACGACTGTAAGCGTGAAAACTTAGTCGCATTTAAATCATTATTTGAACTGTCATGATCTTTCTTGTCAATATGCCTACTGCACTCACATTTCACTTATTATCATACAACTGGCAAAACTTTCGAACTATACTCATTGGACATTCTTGTATTGATCGTGTGACTTGGTTTTATTGAGTTTGTAATGTATTGGCATTTGGATTTGCATTTTATTTGACCTACTTGATTATTGGTTTTATGAAAATACATAGGTGTTATGGTTAAATCTTTCATATATATCTTTTAATATGATACCTATATTTATGTTTTCATAACTATTGGCATGTTGGTTATATGAAGACCCATCGGCACATTGGTTAAACTATTGATATGAGCTGATACATTGGCGCATGGTTAAATATTTGGTATTGGTTTCAAATTGAATGTTCATGGTCTAAAACTATGGCACAACGTTGATTACGCGCGTTGGTTTATACACTTACCATTGGATTCATTGGTCGGCCAAGTGACGTGACTGTTGAACTATGCTATAATGGGTAGAATAGCTATAAGCTGGCGGTTGTACTTTGGCAATAACTATTTTGCATGGCAGAGATAAGATCCACCACCTTCACACGATGGCATTTATGCCTATCCCTTATTCCCCGTTTACCTCTGTTAACTTGGATAACCCTTCGTGCATTTTGCTCTTGTGTGTGCTATGATCCAAACCCTGGGCTTACCGTGTGCTCGGCTCCATGGCACCAGTCATGCGAATCGAGCCAAACGGAAACCAAGCCTTGTTAATGTTTGACAATGCCCGCAAAGACTTGGAGGAAAACAGGTGGCTCACCTTCATACAACGATTTGAGGGTTTTAATCTCTATGTTGCACAGCAGTTCGCTTTGACTTTCGATGGCTGTAGAGCCAAGGTGGGTGACATCCAGTTGGAAATCAATGAGGAATTTATCAGTTCTTCTACAGGGTTACCATACTCAGAATAGTGTTGGTTTAATAATTCTAAGGTCGAGGATGTGCCATGGACGCTACTGTTCGTTTCCCGAAAGGTCACCTCTTGTGACAGAGGTATGCCTATCTCTGCACTTAAACCAGGATGGCACGATACTTTGATGGTGGTCAAACAGTTCGTAACCTGTGAAGGTCGATATGGACTTGTGTTTCTCTACCACCTGTGTTTGTTAATGAATTTTATGGGATACTCGTTGAATATGCCCTTTTACTTTCAGCATAGCCTATATAAAATGTCTAAAAGGTTTAAAAGGGAGAAGGTTGACAGTAGCCTGTTCTACCATGGGCTTATTAAACTTATCATTGTTTATCATTTGAGTTTACACGGTGATAGTTGGAGAGATTTCGTTGCTCGAAATGGTTTTGATGATACAGACCCTGTCCAGGTTGACAAGCCTGTGGTAAATGAAACCAAGGTCCAGCCACCCGTGCCCTTACATGTTCTACTGCCCTCTCCTAAGCCTTCGGTCGACCCTACTATTGACTTACCAGACGTTGGAACTGAGAAGGCCGAGGCTATAAAGAAACCTATGAGCAAAAAGGATAAGGTAAACCCTACTGCTAATGCCAAGGGTAAAAAGAACGCTCGGCTTATTTCGAGAATGGCTAGGAACAAACCTAAACCCTCTGCTGAGTCAAAGCCTATTTTCCTTAGTGAGGATTCAGACTCTGACGTAGAACGTTTCTTAGCTAGCGAGTACCCTTACTCGCAGGGTTTGTGCCCCGAACCACCTTATGATTTCGTGACAAATCTTCCCCCTTGCCTAAGGAACGATCCCAGTTACCTAGGGATTAAATTGCCTAATGAAACCTTCAGCCATATGTCCAAATCCTCGCCTTCTCTTTCAAAACCCACACAGCCGTCCTGTGACCGATGTGATTTATGGTTGGAACGATACTACATCGATGTTCCCCTACCCCAATCGAAAATTCAATCACTGGAAAGTCGAGTTGCAGTGTTGACCAACCAAAGAGACCAACTTCAAGCAACTGATAAGAAGCAGAAGACAACATGATCCATCCTTTTCAAAAATGTTGAATCGGCCACAGCCGTTATCAACTCCAAATTGTTGTGATCAAGCCATCTGCTTGTCGTGCAGGTATGATTTTTGTAATTGTTCTAATTGTGTGAATGATTAGGGTTAATATAATGATTCGAATTTGGTCTTCGAATAGCTCTGTTTACATTTTGAAATGACTCTGTCATAATGTGTTCATCCTGTATACATTTCGCTTTGCTTAAAATAAATGAAATTTCGTTTTGAATACATGATTTGATCATTCCCAGTTTAGCTATTGATAGATTTTTATTATATTTGAATGGTTTTCATTTGGATTTGATTTGTTCGTTTGTTCTATTAAGTTAACGAAACTGATAGTTTGCTTTCAATTGAATTCGTTTTGTATCTACTCTGAACAGGAAGTTTTTCATGCTCAATTTGGAATACGATCACGTTTAGATTTGATTTCGTTATGGTTCATATGATGTGATTGGCAATGATTTCAATGAGTTGGGTTGTTACGATCTTTTAATATGCTCTATCTTCTAAGAACAGGAATACGACTCTGTTTGGTTTCAATTTGAAAAGAACTACTCTGTTTTCATGGAAACAATACTTCACTTTAGACCTGTGCGAATGATATTCACGCCTAAATCGTGGAACGGTTTCGATCCACGACAACTTTGTTAAACCCCTGCTGTTTGTTTCGCTTGATTGGATAAGCAGTGTCTTCAGTTAGTTTGATCGATTTTATGAATTGCATTCGTATTAAAAAATAGATTTGATTACAGCCCTGTTCTCAAACGAGTTTGTTAACTCAGTTCGACTTATGTCATTCTGTTAAATTCGTATGAGGAAATTCAGGTAATAGTCATTTAAAAATGCATTTAAGAAATGATCCCGTGATGATTTTGTCTGCCCCAATTTGCATAACAAACAATCGGCTGATCCTGTTATGATTTCATTTGAATTGATTTGCGTGCCATTTTGAGTTAATCCACTCGTGGCGTGTATCGTTTGCTATGACATTACAGTTACAATGATTTAAAATGATCTGTTCTGGATGCAATCGTATCTCCTGTTGATAAGGCAGCATAAAAATTGCCCACAATTTGTTTTGATTATATCGGTTTCAATTGGATATGAAACGATTTCACAAATATTTGGTTATGATTCTGTTCATCCGACTTCATGGTAACAAACGAAACAGAGTATGCATATCTCTATGATCATTTGATTGATATTGATCCTATTTGATTTCGAATGGTATAACTATTTCAATTTTAATGATTCGTTTTCAAATAGCTATTGGATGTTAATTCAATTTATTTTTTTAAAATTTTTTCAATCTATTTTAATGCTAATTCTGTTTCTTATTTAGACCAGCTACACAATTGCAAGATTCTGTAGCTAGTCTATAGGATTAGATTTTTATCATTTTATTAATAAAAAATCCTTCTAACTTGTTCATTTTTGGTCCTTTTCAGGTAAATTCAATTTGCATGGGATAGTTTGACTAGGCTAGGGGATATTTGTGTGTTTAGTTTTATTGTAGTTTCATAGTTTAGTTAAAATTGGGATATCTTCCCAGATTTATGTAAACAGTTTTGATAACTTCCACAGGTAGGTTTTACCCTGTGGAAAACTTATAAATACTTATTATTTTTGTAATAAGGATCATCCTGACTTGTGGGAGAACCAGGCTATGGATTTTTAATACAAACTGAGACAGAAGTTGATGTTCTGCTACAGCTTTTGCTTTTCATAATATCAATCTTTTGTTTCTAGTTTTTGCATGTCAATGGTAATCGATTATAGACTACTTTAGCTATCATAGTCTATTGCTGAATGCTATGATTTAAATTAATGTGATCCATATCTGATTTCTTCCATTACTTTAAAAACAAAACAATTACTTTATTCGTTTAATGAATGACATATTTCTCTTCTTCATCAATTGAATTATTTCGTATAAGTCTTTGCATATGGATTTATCTAATTGTGGAGATTTATAAATCATATGATTGTTGTGATTTTTATGTCTTCTTTGTCTTGTAATCATACTTGAAGAGCACTGCAGCTATCATTTACGAGAAGCTCCTGGATATTTCTGTGCGGGTTTCCTCCCTTCAGTCAGCTAGCACAGTCATCATACATAGGGCAAATCTGGAGCATTTCTCCAGGTTAGTTTGTGATTTATTTTCATTATTTTCTGTAGTATTATATTAGTATTATAGTTAGATATATTTGTAGTTTAGATTAGTAATTTAGTTTAGTTAGTTTCCTGTTTTATTTATGTTCATAAAATTATAAAATCAACAAAAATATCTTTCTCTGTCTTAGGCAGAATATAAATGAGTTTTTTTTCCAGGTTTTATTTAAATTTGTAAATTGTAGATAGTGTACATTTTGTGAATAAGTTATATTTCAGTTAGTAGTTAGACAGTTAATTAGTTAGAGTTAGTGTATTAGTAGTTAGTAGATTGTATATATAGAATAGTTAGTTTAGTTTATTAGTTTGTTTTATTTCTTTTAGTTAGATTAGTTAGTTTGTTTAATAGTTAGTTTAGTTTATTAGTTTGTTTTATTTCTTTTTAGTTAGATTAGTTAGTTTAGGATAGTTTTTCTTTTTGTTTTCTTAGGACCTTAGATCGGTTAACGGAGCCGCTAAACCCATCAGGGTGGTTCATCCCAAACGGCTTGGGTTATTAGACAACCCCGGACCGGTTCCACTCTCTCAGTTGATGAACGGTCAATTTCACCCGTCAACAGATGTCTCTGAAAGCTGAAGAAAAATTGAGTCGAAAGCAAGGTCAAAGAGGCCGAGGAAGAAGTCAGACCAGAGGCAAAACAATTGCCCAAGACAGAACTCAGAGACCTCAAGAGGAGGGAAAGAAACCTCAAACTCAGCATGAGAGAGGAAGAAGCTCACAGAGAGGACAATATGTTGATAAAAATGCTTTTCCTCATACCAGAGGAAGAGGAAGAGGTAGAGGTGGAGAAATAAAATGCTTTACCTGTGGAAAAAACATACATAAATCCTATGAATGCCCAGATAAAAAGAAAGAAGGAGGTGAAACTCACATTGCCTAAGCAAAGAGACAGGATGTTGAGGCAGAAGATGCTAAGGGCGGAAGATCACTAATGATGAGAAAAGTTCTCTTAAGAGGTAGAGAACCCAATCCAAAGGAACAGACTTTTTCAGACTGCTTGCAAGACCAAAGACAGGGTATGCAAAGTCATCGTGGACAGTGGTAGCACAAACAATATCGTTTTTATAGAGATGGTAGAAAAGATGGAGCTGGAGACTATCGTACATCCAAGCCCATATAGAGTTTCATGGCTACAAAAAGGACATCAGGTAAATGTCACTAAACAATGTTTAGTTGAATTTAAAATAGGAGGATATAAAGATGAAATACTATGTGATGGCATTCCCATGGATGTTTGTCATCTATTGGTGGGTAGACCATGGCAATATGATAGAAATGTGATTCATGATGGGAGAAAGAACACATACACCCTGGAGAAGAATGGGAGAACTCACATGTTGTTGACGATTAAGGATAAAGAAGTGAAACCTGAGGTAAGCAACACTATACTTCTCATGAGTGGGAAGGAACTCCTTAAGGAGGTTAAGAAGAAGGAAGATACACAATTCATTATGGTCAAGAAGCATAGAATTGTTTTAACCAGTACAATATTGGATGATTTACTAGAGGAAATCCAGGAGTTTTTGGAAGAGTTCGCTGATATAGTAGTGGACGAACTACCTCATTCGTTGCCACCTATCAGAAGTATAAGCCATCATATTGATATAATACCTAGATCTAGTTTACCAAACAAAGTAGTGTACAGATTGACACTACAGGAGAATGAAGAGGTCAAGAGACAGGTCTAGGATTTAATGTACAAAGGGTTGATTAGAGAGAGCTTGAGTCCATGCGCTGTTCCAACAGTGCTCAGCCCAAAGAAAGATGGAGGCTGGAGGATGTGCACAGACTCAAGGGTGATCAATAAGATTACCATCAGGTATAGATTTCCATTTCCAAGGATGGATGAGTTGATGGATTGCTTGAGTGGAGCAAGATTCTTTTCAAAGATTGATTTGAAAAGAAGATATCATCAAATCCAAATGAGAGAAGGTGATGAATGGAAGATGGCATTCAAGACAAATGAAGGCCTGTATGAATGGCTTGTTATGCCATTTGGATTAAAAAATGCGCTTAGTACTTTCATGAGATTGATGAATGAAGTCCTGAAGGATTTCATAGGAAAATTTGTCATCGTATATCTTGATGATATATTGATTTTCAGCAAGACAAAAGTTGAACACTTGAAGCATTTGGCTGAAAATGGATCCGGAGAAGGTGGATGCCATTAAGAATTGGCCATTTCCGAAGAGTATATTTGAAGTTAGAAGTTTCCATGGATTGGCTAGTTTCTACAGGAAATTTATCAAAAATTTCAGTGGAATTAGCGCACCGATGATGGACATGGTGAAGAAAAGACATAAGTCTTTTCACTGGATAGAAGAAGTAGAGAAAAGTTTCAACTTGCTGAAGAGGAAGATTACTGAACATCCAATTCTGGTGTTGCCAGATTTCAGTAAGACATTTCAGCTCAAATGTGACACTAGTGGATTTGTAATTAGAGTGGTTTTGAGCCAAGATGACAGGCCAGTCGCATACTTCAGTGAGAAATTGAATGAAGCGAAAGTTAATTACTCCACATATGACAAAGAATTTTATGCTGTCATACAAGCACTGAAGAAGTGGAGACATTATTTGGTTCCTAAAGAGTTTTTTTTGTACAACGATAATCACGCTTTACAATTCATGACTCAACAGGACAAGCTGAACCAAAAGCATGCAAAATGGGTTGAATATATGAAAATTTTTACTTTTGTAATTAAACATATTTCTGGAACTGCTAACAAAGTTGCTAATGCTTTGAGAAGGAAATGTTTGCTGATGTAGGAATTCAAAGTCAAAACTTTGGGTTTTGATAATCTCAAAGAAATGTACAGAGATGATCCAGATTTTAAAGAGGCGTATGAGGCATCTGAGAATCCAATTCTTAGGGACAGAAGTCAATGGACTGAATATATGATCCATGATGGATTATTATTCAGAGGCAATCAATTATGTATTCCAAAATGCTCCATGAGGGAGAATCTATTGAAAGAAAAACACAGTGGAGGATTGGTCGGACATTTCGGTCATGATAAGACGTTCTCAAATTTGAATGGCTCGTATTTTTGGCCAGGGATGAGGACATATGTAAAAATATTTTTGGACAGATGTAGAATTTGTCAGCACAGAAAGGGAAAAAGGTAGAACACAGGGTTATACCAGCCATTACCCATACCTGAGAGGCTGTGGGATGCAGTGAGCATGGATTTTGTATTAGGGCTACCATGGATGCAAAGATGTTGCGATTAAATCTTTGTGGTATTCGATAGATTTTCAAAGATGGCACATTTTATACCATGCCAAAAAACCAGCGACGCAACTCACATTGCGAACTTGTTTTTCAAAGAAGTTGTCAGACTTCACGGCTTGCCAAGAAGTATTGTTTCAGATCGAGACACCAAGTTCGTGGGACATTTCTGGAGAAATTTATGGAAGAAGCTGGGGACAAGTTTGTCATTTAGCTTAGCTTATCATCCTCAGATGGATGGGCAGATAGAAGTTATAAAAAGAAGCTTGGGAGATTTGCTAAGGAGATTAGTGAATGAACACCACAGTCAGTGGGATCACATTCTGCCACAGGCGGAATTTTCTTACAATGATTCAATTAACAGAAGCACAGGGCAGATTCCATTTCATATTATTTATGGAATGCAACCCAGGGGAGTGTCTGAATTGAAAGATTCAGAACAGACTGAATTCAGAAGTGCTAGTGCGGAGGATTTTGCAAAAGCAATGAAGGAACTTCATAGCCAAGTGAGGGAACGTTTGCAAACTTCGAGTCAAGAGTATAAACACAGAGCAGATCAACACAGGCGAGAACTTCAATTTGAAGTTGGTGATCTGATTTTTGCACATCTGAGGAAGGAGAGGTTCCCAAGGGGAATATATAACAAACTAAAAATGAAAAAGATTGGACCATGCAAGGTCTTGAAGAAATTTGGGGCAAACGCATATGAGATTGAATTACCCGATGGGATCGAAATTTCACCGATATTCAATATCTCATATTTGTACCCTTAGAGAGCTGGAAAAGAAGGAGCAGAGAATGGACAGACAGAGGTTCAGTGGACTAAACAAATTCCCGTAGCTGAAAAGCCACAGATGGAAAGTATACTTGACAAGAGGGTCAGCAAGAAGACCAAGAGGAAAGAGTATTTTGAATACTTGGTCAAATGGAAGGGACATCCAGTTGAAGATGCCAGCTGGGAAAATGAAGTAGAAATTCATAAGCATGGATAGATTGTGCAATATCTCATGAACAGGAGTCCATGAAAATTTTCAAGTGAGGGAGTATGATGCAAGAGCATCGCCAACAACAAGTGAGCGCGGGGGTGGAAGACAGCTGGGATGAGCACCAACACATTTCAGCACATTGAAAAAGTGTTTTGGAATGTTTTTGAAATATTAATGTAATAAGGCGTACCTTGCATTTATATTTTGGAGGATGTAAACAGATCATGAGCGATTTTCTCTCATCTGTAGTAGGTAGAGGCATTTATGCATAGTTAATTTAAGTAGGTAGATTTAAATTCCAGATTAGACAGTTAGAGTGTAGGAGGGAAAACCGACTATAAACACCCTCACCTTTGTATCGTTGGAACATTAACAATCAGAGATCATGGAGCATAGAGAAGAAGAGAGTTGCAGCAGAGAGTTGAGAAGAAGAACTCATGTATAGGAGCTTTGAATTAATATATGAAGCTTTAATTCAGATTGTGGTGTTATGATGTTTTCTGTGTATACATGTTGAATGGTATGCTTATGGTTGTTTATTCTCTCTGTTATGAATTTTCTTTAATATTGTGTGAATGTATGATTTCATCTTAAATGTTTGAAGTCTGAGAGAGAGAGAATGTGTTTCAATTATTTCTCTTCATGAGTGAGAAGTTCCTGCAAGGAGTGCAGTGAAATCGTTCGCAAGAAGTGCGTTGATGGAGATTCAGAGTTTATCTCTGAAAGCTCAGGAGGGATACCATTGTTCTCATTCCTGCAGAAGTGTAGGTGAAACACAAAAGTTGTGAAAGGTGTTTGTAGGCCAGTTGAAAGTTGAGAACTTATCAACCAAGGGGTGAATTGGAAGACTGCTATTGCAGAAAAGTGCACAAAGTTGAGAAAATCAAATACTTAGAAGTATTTGAGGGATTGCTGCAAGAAGTGCATGCAAGAGTCTTATTGAAGACTCAAGGTTGCAAGGAAAGCTCAGGAGGGTTAGTGTCTTGAGATAAACAAGGGGGAGATGAAGCAAAGCCATTTTGCAGAAGTTAAATCCTAAAGGAAGAACCTTTGTTTATTTTGCAGGAGTTATCAAGGAGCAATGAGCGGTTGAAATTCTTTGTGGGGAATTCCCGAAATCATGAGAACCATAGGATCCAAGGAAATTTCAAGGTGGTTAGAGGCAGGCGATATTACCTCTCTAGGATATAGATTCAACATGGACTGTTGATTGTGCTTTGCACAAGCCGTCAGATCATTTCGACATTTCGGGGATCCTAGCGACAAGGAATCGAGTGCAGTGGAACAAAAATCCTGAATTCACGAGTTACGATAGGACCTAGATTAAAGTTTTGGGATTTCGACACTTCGGGTGTCGGGAAATGGAGAAGGAAGCGCTTTGGGAGCGAAATTCCCGAAAACCCGAAAGAGTGATAGGTGGCAGGAGTCTACGTCAAAGGTATAAAACCACAAGGACGACAGGTGGCGTGTCTTCGTCAATTGGCGGAGTCAAATTTTGTTGACCATTTCGGGGTTCAGAAGTTGAAGGATGGAGAGCCTTGCATTTGGATTCATGAAATTGTGAAGTCCAAGATCCCTATGAAGTGAAAATCTCGTTGAAAATTCAACCTTTGCCGATTGCATCGGAGTTCGGCAATTCAGGTTTCAGCAGTTGTAGAGATAAGAACCCTCAACAACAGGAATCACGAAATTGTGAAACTCGAAGTCCCGAACTTGCGAAGGGCGCGATCCTATTTTGGTTAAGGAGGTTTGGGTTGATGCTTCATGTTTGATCACGCAGGCACACCCATAAGGACCTATGGATACAATGTTGAGTGTGAAGGGTATTTCCTGAGGGGAAACCAAAGAATCAATTAGACTCAAAGGGAAGATTAGAACGATCCTACGCGGACCTTGGACTGGAGGGTTTGGGGGTTTGCGTCACTTGTCATAGGGATTTTTCAAGAGAATGTTAAATGCTATGTATCTCCCCTTGATTACTCTAATTTAGTATTGAACATATCATATGAACAACAATGAAATTATTTATAAGATGTCCATTGAAATACCTATCAACTCTTTAAAGATAACAAAACCTATGAACTCATCTCTATTGCAATACCCTTTCCATGTAATGATGTGACCAAGAAATCCTACGTAAATATCTTTCTCTCTTAGTTGTAACTCACATCCAACCATTTCATATGTTTTCACTTTCTCTCTTCCACACATTCCAAATGATACCTTAATCTCATCCTTCTACCCAATCAAAAACAATGAAATTCTTTATAATATGCTCATTGCAATACTTATCAGCTCTATAAAGATGACAAAAACTATGAACTCACCTCTTGCAATAACTCTTACTTATAATGTTAAGACCCAACAAAACATAATACATAAATACCTTTCTCTCTCACTTTTACATCACATCAATCCATCTCATCTCATATGGTTGCACTATCCCTCTTCGAAACTCTCTAAATAATACATTATCATCCTTCCACCTGGGTGCACTCTCACTCTACTATTCTCATTCTAAATCCCAAATCTCCCCAATAATTTTTAACTCAATATTTTTTTTTCTACCACACATGAATTAACAAAATACATATATGATCTATTATACCTAGTTCTATAATTGCTTTCCCTTGTCCTCTCACTGGCTACAACAATGAGGTAGCCCCTTGTTCTTCTATGCCTTCTCTTTTTCTTATCTTTCTATTAGTTGTCAAAATCAACATTTTCTAACATTAAAAAGGTCCCATGTCTTAACACACTTTTATCAAGTTGAATGAAGCCTTGTTCCTATTGGAAGTTTTTTTGGGCTAGCTTAGACTTCCCAATATCAACTCTAGCCACTTCTTACCTGGTAGCACCCAATATTACCTAGTTCTCCCCTTGTCTTCTTCCTCTCCTAGTGTTCCATGCTCTCCTACATACTCTTCCTCTTTTCCTAGTCCTTTAAATGCTTGGGGAAAGTATTGCCTCTCCTCCTTAGCTCTTCTTCCTTACACCCCTATTTCTCCATTTTTTTTGGGTCATAATATCGATGGGTCCCTTATAGGTCATTATCTCAAGAAATACCCTACTTGAGATAACCTATACCTAGTTAGGATCAACTATCACTTATTTGGTCAGTTTTCCAAGATGTCCCCCTTAATGGTCACATTCCATAGCTTGCAACTATGGAGCCCCTCTCAATGGTGACATCATATCTTCCTTTGATCCTCTCTCCTCCACTAGTACCATTGGTATTTTTCACCTCTACGCTTGAATTGAACTTATGTTGATGCATGTCGCCTCCTACGCTTGCATAAAATACCCCATTGATGTATGCCACCTCTCATTCTTGCACTAAATATAGGCTATCATGTGTTGTTTTTGTGCTTTTGATGACTCTATATTACTAGTTTCTGATGCCTATTATGATCACACTCTCCAGATTATCGTATGTCACATGGGATTCATGCTATGTCCTTGACTAGTGTATGGCGCCTTAATGACTACAAAAATCCTAGAACAATGAATGTCATTTGTTACGCTCACCTTAACTCCAAGTTGCCATATGTTACATTTATTCTTGTGATAACCCTATTTTAGAGTGTGTTTCCTCTCTCGCTCATGTTCACTCTTAGTCAATTTATGTCAACTCACACCTTTTTCCAATGTCATGCCAGTGTCATCAACTTATTTCTCTTGCCTTTGTTAGAACTACCTTAACACCACAACCTCCCATCTTTACCTTTTCATCTATCCTCCATCCTTTCCATAAGATATCATGTTGCTAATCCTACATCACTTGTGGTCTCAAATCCAGTTCAAATCTAGTTCAAATCCAGTTCTCAAGTTATTTGTCAAATTTAATGTGTAGATATTGCATATATGCCAATATGCATGTGGTGTTTTTATTCTCTAATTTATTTGTCCAATTTAATGTGTAGGTGGTTGTACAGTACAAGTCTCAAATCTAGTTCAAATCCAGTTCAAATTGCGCCTTTTTCCAATGTCATGCCAATGTCATCAACTTCTTTCTCTTGCCTTTGTTAGAACTACCCTAACAACACAACCACCCATATTTACCTTTTCATATATCCTCCATCCTTTCCATAAGAGATCATGTTGCTAATCCTACCTCACTTGTGGTAAGATGCCAACCTCTATGATGTAGGTATCTAGCTAAACATGTTCTTTCATTGCTCATTGCTCATTCTTGGAAATGAAAGTATGTATTAGTCTACCCCCATATATTGAACATATTCATGATGTACCCAAAATTAAGGACCTCATTATTATTTTCCTTTTTGTATGCTCCAACAATTTTGCAAGTGACATCCACAAGTCTCTTCCTATTATATTAGTAATATTCCTCTTATTATTATCAAGGAAGGAGTTGATAACTATCCCTTATATACATTATGCCTAAATTATCGAGGCTTCAAATAACATTATGTTTTTACAAGAATATATGAGTCAATGTCATAACGACCCTTTAGGTTCGTAAGAGTTTCCAATTCTTCAAGTTGTTAAGAGCCATTATTTGCCAAATCATTCAGAACATAGAAGAAAATTTACCAATAGCTTATACATAGGTGATGAAAGAGATTTTACAACCTTTTCATAAATCACAACCTTTTTACTAATGGTGTCTTCATGGGTTCAAAACCTTACTTTACAAACCTAACAATATTTCTACCTTTCAACATTCTCATGAACCCTTGGGTTTACCATTACTCCTTGTGGGTCATAAATTTCCACTCACCAAATTCATACAAATTGAAATTTGTGTCACTTGCACAAGCCTATATGACATCACAAATATATGAATTCAACTAGGAGTAAACCTTTTCCCTTTCAAGTTGATGATCCCCATCAACTTTGGGACTCAATGTCTCTTCATTAAATTCTTCTTCTAATGAGGATGGCATAGACAACTTCAAATGATCCACATATACATTGGAATATTTTCCCATATATGGTGACCA
>ML776916.1:798520-816607 GCA_009831015.1 Picea engelmannii | reverse complement strand
CATTGTAATATGGCATTACCATATTACAATGTAATATGGCATTACCATATTACAATGTAATATGGCATTACCATATTACAATGTAATATGGTAATCCCATATTACATTGTAATATGGCATTACCATATTACAATGTAATATGGTAATGCCATATTACAATGCCATATTACATTGTAATATGGTATACCCTATTACAATGTAATATGGTAATACCATATCTCGTGTATTTTTTTTTTTAAACTTAAAGGGCGCGTCACAATATCGACGATAGTTCATCGGAAGCCAATTTTTATTTTGAACAATCGTGGCAATAGTGACGAAAGTTCATTGCAATTTGCCATGGTTTTTCGTCACACATACAACATCTACGTCATAAGTTTGGTTTTGGCATAAATTTTCGTCACTATTTCCATGCTTTTTCGTCACAATTTTCCACGGTTTTGCGTCGCACATAAAACATATGCATTTTAAGTTTTTGTCTTGGCATAAATTTCCATCGCTATTTCCATGCTTTTGCGTCACAACTTTCCACAATTTATTTTACATTGTTACGGTTTTTCATCGTAATTGCGACGAAGTTTCGTCGTAATTTCGACGATGCATAGGGTTAACCCATATTGATGGTGATAACATGTGGAGAGATAATTTCGTCGATGTTTCCATGAACACCTGGTTCGTGGATATAGCGATGAAAAAAAGTCTTGGATTTCGTGGAAATTGTGATGGATAAGTGTGGCAATAACAACGAAAAACCGTCGCAAATTTGGTCATATGTACTAGTGTGTTAGATCTGAGATATAAATTGCAAGGTGAGTTTGAGAGTGATAAAGAGTAACTAGATTTTTTTGTGTTATTGTTTTGGATCCACTTTGCATTCCTTCTGGTTGTAGACATGACCTGTGTCCTGCACCCCCCTATTGTTACTTCGGGTGAGACCGCATCTACCTTGAAGGTGTTGCCGAAAGGGCTAGTAGTTAGGGCTTGTTGGTGCACTGTTAGAGATAAACCCTGGGTATGCCCCTGTGAAAACAAATGGTTCCATTGCCGGGACCAGGATATTTTGGAGGGAATGTAAAGGTGGTTTCCATTGAAGACAAAGATTCATAAGTGGATAGAAGAACAAGAGAGAGACTTCGTCGAAGCACATAATAATAACCGTAATATTAGTACAGAGGATTGGTTGGGAAGATATATCTTTACTGATATACATGAGATTTTGTTTGGAGGAATTCATCAAGAGCTATACGAGTGGCTATATAGATTAGCATATACCCAGTTTGAGATCAGACTTAGACCACCTATGGTTTGGATGACAACGCTAATCAAGAAGGTCAAGAGAGTTGATAACACTATGTCAAGAGTAGTAGATCACTGGTTTGAAAGAACTATTGGAGGGTACATCATTAAGTTTTCCATCAACATAGTGGAATCATATAGCCAAGCAGATAGATATTTCTTTAAAGGACATAGAGGAAAATTTTTACACTTTTTGAAGTTGAAGATCAAGATGTTATTACATGAGAAGAGCATATTGAATATACAATATTCAGTCATATTGGAAAGATAATGTTCAAGAATTTAGATAGAGATAGCGACACAGAGGTTGGACATATGTGCAGTGGGAGATCATTTAGAGAAGTTCCTTTGGTGAACCTGTTAGAGGAGAATCATGAGCCACTAGCACACAATGAAGGATTCTACAGTGGAGAAGAATAAGAGTTGTTGAATGAGGAGTATTCAGAGTCCGCTAGGGCAGGGGAAGGGAATACTGAAGAACCTCACCGAGAAGAATCAGTGACTTCAGGGACTGCACCTACCATCAAAGTAAGTACTATCACTCCCCTTGTTGTTTTAGCAACATTAAGTAACCCGAGTAAACTAAGTTATTAGATCACTCAGAGCACTTGTACAAGTGGTTTAGTGCATACTCAGTCAAGAAATCTAGGAAGATCTATGGTAGATGAGATGAGGTTACCCACCTTTAGGGGAGAAAGATTTGAAGATCCTGATCAGCATTGGTTCTTATGTGAAGTTGTATGGAGCATTAAGAATGTCAATGATGAATCTATTAAGAGAACTCGGTTTAGTACTACCCTAAGAGACCGCGCACTGAGCTGGTACATGAAATTTGTCCAAGGAATTGCATAGCCTAAACCGCTGAATGACATTAAGACTTCCTTGATTTCCAAATTAAATAAAACTAAGTCGAAGTCACAGTGCATTACAGAGTTGAAAGAAATCAAGCAGAGAGTAGTTGAACCTATTTGGGAGTTTGATCAGAGGTTTAAGACCTTGATAGGCCATTTGAGTTTTCAGATCCCAGACGAACAGAATAAAGAATGGTTCATTGCTGCCCTCTTGCCACACATCATAGTTCCTCTGATGCAACAGAATATTTCTTCGTAGGCTGAGGCATTAGAGATCACCATGAAATTAGAGTCATACCCTATGGGAGAATCCAACTCAAGTATGAGTCAAATTTTGAGTCAGCTAACTAGCTTATCATTGCAGGTCGAAGATATGAAGAAAGAAAAGGGAAAAGATAAAAGAGAAGACATCTGGTGTATCAAATGAAAATCACAGGGTCATGATAAGCAGCATTGTTCCCTATTTAATGAGTACTTTGCCTCTGGAGCTCCAAACCCATTGAAGCAGGTCACTTTACCCTGGTGCGAGGTATGTAGAAATCGACATTGCCCTAGTGAATGCTACAACATGCAAAAATATGTCCAGACCCCAACAAATCTGTATTGCACATTCTGTAAGTATGTGGGGCATGATGAAAAGGATTGTAGAGCTTATGGCCTCTTGCATGAAAGGTCAAGGGATACATACAAAATTCAAGGAGAAGTACAACAAGAAGGAAAAAATGTGCAGTTTAATTCCCCATGAAGAGGAAACTTCAACCCTTGCGGTGGATTTAGAGGAAGAGGATGAGGAGGAGGTATGGGTCGAGGTCAAGGAAAGATCAATTGTTATAACTGCACCCAGCCAGGTCATTTGGCAAGGGACTGTCAGAACCATTGTACCACTTGTAGCTACTGCAACTCATTCGAACATGTTATTGAGGAATGTCCAACATTGTTGGCTAAGCTTCAGGAAATAAGGGGTGGGAACCTGCAAGTACAATTAATATCAGTTGAACCTTGAAGAGAGGATCCCAAAGTTGTTGTTATCATGAGAGGAGGTGCTACTACAGGAGACAACAGGAAGACTCCAAAGAAGAATATAGAGGGATAAAGGGTCATAAGAGCTACAGGGAAGACACAATTGTTAGATCCAAGGAAGGATAAGCACACATTTGAGGAGGCTAGAAGAGAATTTGGAGGAGAATTGGCTTCCTCATAGAAGGCACAAATGAAAGTGAGAGAATGTGGGATGCCTCTGGCATTTGATCAGTCTACATCACCTGGAGAAGCAAAATAGGTAAGAAATCTTGTAGGTTTTTTGTATACATTTATTGACTTAATTAAAGATGAAAGAGCCATATCAGAACTACAACACTTGGTCAGACAGTATGAGATAGGAAGAGTGGACCCTATGCTGAGTAGGACTGTGAACCAAGTATCAAGAAAGAGAAGGACCAATAAGGAGCTACACCTCAATGTTCATATTGGATACTATGATATAGATTATGTGGTCCTCGACTTGGGATGAGAGGTCAATGTGATTGTTAGTCCCTAAAGTTGCACTCGATTGGTAAGGGAAAGCTAGGGAATCATTGATTTTATTGCAAAGTATTTTTGAGAGTTTTATGATTTGGTTTGGTATAATGGTTGAAAACTAGGTCAAGCTTACAGCATGGCATGAAAATCAAGATTAAAACATTGCATATCCCATTGGCTTAGTAATAGGTAGATACATAGATGGAGTAAACCAATTCAAGAAAAAGAAAGTGAAATCTTCAATTTGTCAATTTCACAAAGTTTAGTTTCAATATATTATAAACAAACAAGGGTATCAGCTTGAAATCATTACTTGAAAATTATCTCTACAGCAAAATCTTCACTGTATAAATTAACATTCAAGAACCAAAAGCATTGCAATTTGAATAATAAATTCAAGCATGAAAAATGAAATAACATAGTAGAAAAGAGAAGGTCTAACCATCCATATGCCTTTGCTATTAAGTGTCAATTGAACATACATGCCTTTACAATAATCTCCACAAAATGTTTGTATAGATATCCAAATTTTCGACCTCCATAAGGTCTGTCTTCTGTCTATTTAAAACAACTATGAAACTACCAGATCCTATTATCTAGGACAACTTTAAATGACTAGAATCAAAGAGTATCTAGATCCTAAATTATTTCACTCAAAATGAGCTTCTACATCCAAAAAGGTCCATAGCTCAAAAGCTTGATATAAAAAACATTGCCAGCAATACATTTGACTCTACAAAATAGGGATCTTGTTTGACTCTGTAAAGTGGATCGAAGTCTTAGCATCTTCTTGATCAAAAAGAGTAATTATTTGCCATATCTCTTGGAGCACCTTTAAACAAAATTGTGACCAATATTCGTGTTACCTTTAAGATAAAATCATAGCAGTGGCTTTAGCGTTTTTCTGCTTGAGCTTCGTGGTTAACACAACATTGTGCTAGTAAAGTCTGAAATTGATTTCCCTGAGTTCCTTGAGTAATGCCCTTTTCTCCTTCTTCTTCTTTTTAAGATTTTGAATTCTTTTCTGCTATCGAGCATTCCACTGTTCTACCTGCATCTTTTCCTTCTTTAATTGCTTTATGGTTTTCTGAAATTCTTTAATCTTTTCCTTATCAGTTCTTATCTCGACTCTGAATCTTGAACAATCTTCAGAGGGTGCAGTTTCATTCAGATTTAAAGTGACATTGGGTTCTTTGGCTTTAACCTGATATTTTGAGATCAACTTTGAGCTATGCTCTTCTTCAGAACTTGATGAATCCATAGCTCCAGGCACCTCTGGTAAGTAATCTGAATCTTCTAAGTATTCATGTTTTTCTTCAGGGAATTCATTGATGCCTTTAGCCATCTCTTTAGCCTTAGCTAATCTAGTTGAAGCTCTCATTACAGGGCCTTGTTGGCAGCTAGTTTGCAATTCTTATCTTTTCCTTACAAGCTTCCTAC
This sequence comes from Picea engelmannii, assembly GCA_009831015.1. Lineage (NCBI taxonomy): Eukaryota > Viridiplantae > Streptophyta > Pinopsida > Pinales > Pinaceae > Picea > Picea engelmannii. Next base: position 811,502 of record ML776916.1, on the reverse strand, counting down.
GCAAGGGTTTTGAACCCTCAATACTCGTCACAATTATTTAAACAAAACGACGCTATTATCTTTGCTTTCACACACCTGCCTTTCATTTTCATTTTCACGACTGCAAGCATGAAAACCTTGAGTTGTAAGTCATGTTGATGGCATTAAAATCATCTTTGGATTGTTATAGATATTTTTCTATGTGGTCATAACTCTTTCTCACTACTGGCCATACATTTATCAAAACACCAAACCTTTATTCACTTTGTATTTTTGTTAATATGGTTTCGATTTATAAGTTTGTGATGCAATGTTTTTTTTTGGTGTCTTTGATTAAATCCTTGGTGCAATGGTTTCATAGAACGCATTAATTTTGTGATTAAATCTTTGGTGCAATATTCGACATGTTGTTTTGTTTTAAATCATACAAATTCTATTGTTTGTTAAAAAATTCAGATCGACTTTCCATGGTTTTCAATGGTTATTCGTTTGACATGTTGTTTACATTGTTTTTGATACACACCAAAAGTGATTTGAATGAAACTATTACCAAGGTGCCGTTGATTGTACATGCCAACATGATAGTTTTGCATGGTTTCAACTCACTCCACCACCCTTGCACGCATAAGCTTTAACTTCTGCCTTGCACTTTGAGCTAACTTTGCTTGTTTTGGAAAAAACTGTGATAATTAGCCCTGTGTCTACCCTGTCAAACCCCCTCACCGATTACCCTGTTGACTGTGTGCTATCTGCTATGGCTCCTATAGTGCGCATAGAACCCAACAGTGTCCAAACGTTACTGTTATTTGATAACGCCCAAGAGGACCTGGAGAGGAATGCATGGTTAGTTTTCATTGAAAACTTCGAGGGTTTCAACCTCGCAGTCGCTCAACAGTTTGCCTTCACATTCGATGGATGCAGGGCCAAAGTTGGGGACATCCAACTCGAATTGAATGACAAATTCCTCAGCTCAGCCACTGGTCTGCCAGCCAAGGGGCAGAAATGGTTTAAGAATTCTAAGGTGGATGAAGTGCCATGGCCGCTCCTATTTATCTCAAGGAAAATCAACTCTTGTGACAAAGGTATGTCGGTCATAGCCCTTAAATCTCGATGGCATGATTTGTTGGCCATTATTAAGCAATTTATTACATGCAAGGGCAGATACAATTTAGTTTTTCTATACCACCTCCGGCTACTTATGAGTTTCATAGATTTTCCTCTGAATATGCCTCATTTCCTTCTTCGTAGTTTGTATAAAATGGCTAAATGTTACAAGAGGGAGAAGGCCGACTCCAACCTCTTTCACCACTGTCTAATTAAAATTGTCATAGTCTATCATTTGAGGTTGAGTGGAGACTATTGGGAAGCTTTCTTGTTGAGGAATGGCTTTGCCAGTCCTGAATGTGGTCAAGTGGACAAAGCCATGGTCACCGAAACCCTTGTCGGTCCTGTCGTGCCCCCTCTTACACTCTTACCCGCTGTTGAACCCTCGACCTACCCGAACGATAACCTACCTGACACCATGCCTGCCTCATATTCAAAAGACAGTGCTAAGCTTGTTAAGAAGCCTGCAAGGAAAAAGGGAAAGGGTAACAATGATGTTAATTGCAAAGGGAAGAAGGCTACACGTTGGGTATCAAGGTGCGCTCGTAATAAACCTAAACAAAATTCAGACCAGACACCAATTGTTTTGAGTGAAGATTCAGATTCTGAAATCGAGTGATTTATGACCGAGGAGTATCCATGCTCACACGGCCTCTGTTCAGCCAAACCCTATGAATACGTATCGAACCTCCCATCGTGCCTAAGAGATGACCCTAATTTCCCCGGGATCAAACTCGACAGTGGAACTGCTGGTAAATTAGGAGATTCTCCACCTGTAATGACACGACCTGATCAACGACAGTGCAATGAATGCAACTCATGGCTCGAACGATACTATACAGATGTCCCTATGCTACAATCCCGAATCAAGTACTTGGAGGACTGAGTGACTGTGTTAACCAAGGAAAATGATAGACTGCAAGCTAACGATAAGAGGCAAAAGACCATGGGCTCTGTCATTTTCAAAAATGTTGAGGCAACCACTGCCATTGTTAATTCAAAAATAGCTTGAACAAATCGTATCCCTGAAACCAAGGTGCACACAAATTTCAAAGGAAGTAGGATCGGCTGTGTCATAGTTGGACATTCTTTTTCTTTACATAGTTTTGGATAGGGCTATTAGTTTTAGATAGGAATAACAATCAGGGAGATTGTATTCCCATAATTTTCTACAACAGTTTTGATAATTCCCACAAGGAATGTTTTATCATGTGGCCTTTATATACTTATTATTTTTTGTAAACAAATCATCACTGTTGGAAAAATAGAGACTATGGAATGATGATTAGACAGACTCAAATGAAAGTGGATTTTTTGTTCGGCTTTAGCTTCAATCTATCTTACTTTTGTTCAAGTTCTTGTGCATTTCAATTCGTAATCAAATTATTGACTACTTTAGATATCAAGATTTGTTACAAGTTGATGCGTTATGATTTAAGTATTGTCCATATTTGATGTCTCTTATTTTACTTACAACAATTACCCTGTTTTAATTTAATGAACAGAAGGTTTATCTTCTTGGTTAAATGAGCAGTCATGTACAAATATTCGCTTTAGTATTTATCTTAATGTGATGATCTGTAAACCATAAAATTGCTATTGTTATATCTCTTGTTTGTTCTGTCATTCGAATTCAAGAGCGTTGCTGCTTCCTATTTACGAGAATCTTTTGCAAAATCTGGTGCAGGTTTCCCCCGTCAGACAACTAAATCGAGTACTGTGCATAGGACAAATAGGAAACGCTACTTCAGGTCAGTTTGTTATTTGTAATTTAATAGTCAATCAATTTGAGAATTCTCTGTAGTTTAGATAGATATACAATACATATTATTACTTTTATTGCTTAGTTAGATAGTTGTTGTTTTATTTATTTTTCATAAAAGTTATAAAAAATAAAAAATAATAGCTTCGCTGTCATAAGACAATTCACAAATGATTTTGCAAATTTCAATCAAAATTTGTATTTTGTAAATACTGTATATATAATCGATATTTAATTGTATTGATAACTGAACATTTAATAAGTAGAATTTTTGTTTTTTAATATTAGTTAGCAAAATGTACATATATATTAGACCTGTATATAGTTTGCAGTAGTTTTTTTTCCAGTTAGATTAGTTTCTTTAGCTTAGTTTTTCTTTCGTTTTCATAGGAATTAGATCAACCAATGGAGCCACTAAACCTGTCGAGGTGAATCATTCCAAACGGCTTGGGTTAAGTAGACAACCTCGCACCGGATTCACTTCTCCATTTGACGAGCAGTCAATTTCGCCTGTCAACAAATGGTGCTAGAAGGAGGGCCGACTGACAAGCTGGCCTTGTAGGAGCCTTTATTTTTAAATGTATTTAATTTCCCCCATGGCTCCCCAAATCACTGTGTTGGAACATGCTTTCAACTTTTCATTACCCAATGTTCCCAACGAGACAGTCTCTTGCTTGTCCAAACTCACCTTTGATGGTGAAGGCAATATATTTGCTAAAGACCACCTTAACAAGTTTTGGTGCAAATGCATCAAACATGACATCTCAGATTTAAGAGTTTTATGTAGACTGTTCGCTTTTACTTTGAGAGGTCGGATTAAACATTGGTTTGAATCCTTTCCAACATGTCACATTTTTGATTGGTTTCAATTTGTAGATGAGTTTCTAGATTCTTTTGAAATTTATGATTTCAATCAATTATGTGAAGAACTTCATACTTCGCTAATCAACGACGATTCATCTTCGGAAGAATTTTTGACAAGATTCTATCATATCCTCTGTAAATTTAATCTCGATGATATGTCATTTGTATTAAATCTCTTCTATGATGCTTGCATCCCTTCCATCCAGTCCTATTCGAGCACAAATGAAGAACCAATTGCAAATCCTATCACTCAACTGCAAGAACAATCTTCTTCGCAAGAAGAGAAGAATCCTTCCGACAATGTTGAACAAGCTAGGGAGGTAGAATCTATTGACCAGGTTCTTAATGACAACCAAATTAGTTTTTCCTCTGAATCATTGTATTTTCAGTCTTTGACCAGTATGGAAGAAGATTCATTTCTGGCTCAAGGTGAATATTCTCATTCTTGTAACTCATGCTCTAATCAACATTTAAAATCAGTCATTGAAGAACACTTAAGCGACGAAAATCGTCTTGAATGTTCTAGTACTCCTATGAAACTAATTAGAGAAGAAGATATGCAACTAGAAGAAGAAACCTTAAACCTTCATCCTCAAAATGCACGTTGTTCACATGAAAGACTAGATGTTTTTCACATAAATTTTGAATTATCTATCACACAAAAGGAAAATCCAGGTGATCATATCATGTTGAGGTATTCCTCACCAAAACAGAGTAAGGGTTTTGAAGAAGGTGAAGAGAAATATCTTGAGAATACCATTGTCAATTCAAGAGATTCTTTTCATGTGCTTATGTCTGATTCCTTTAATTCTTTATATCCTGATCTCTTCCTGGACTCTGTTGGACTTGAAACCTTACCTACAACATCCTACTCTTTTCCACCACAATCATATCCTTTCAATATGCTAAATTTTGGTGAAATCAATTCCAAACCTAACATTGATACACTTGGATTTGATGCTTGTTCACTTTCATCACTCATATGGGAAGAGGACATGTTGCGAGATGATTTTACATAGTTTATTGTTGAAAAAGACAATGTACTATATTTTATGGAGATCAAACGTTCTACATTTCATATTCATTCTTTGCTTAGCTCGAATCTTAATGTTTATACTTCACATTTTGAAATGATCAATCTCATCAAAGGAATCATTCAAACCAATGATCTGACGGACATCACAAATCCTCTTATGATGATTTTCATATATTCGTTTCATCAAAGTCATGGTTTGCATCCTCATTTTTGTGACAGGATCTTAGGATGGCTTGAATATTCATATATAACAAATTTTCATAATAAAGACAAAGCTGTGCTTGCTTTCTTTTCACCTAAGTATCTTGGAAGTAGGCATGACATATTCCTTTTAGATCCTCTATGTGAAGAAGTCAATGAACACTTAGAGAATTGTCAAGAGGATGGGGCATTTCAGCCTTGGCTGATGGTTATTTCATTTCCTCGTAATCTTGACAAGTTTTTCAAACTTACTTACACTCGCCCATGCCATTATGACCCTTATCACAACAAGATTGCACAATGGCTGGAGCATTCGTACATCAAGAATATTCAAGAGAATGGTAAGATCATGCTTACTTTGTTTTTAGATGATGATTATGAAAGTAAGTGTGATATGTTTCTGTCATTTGTTGATATATTACCATTCTTATTAATAATGCTTGATCTTGTTTCCATTGCAGGATTGGAGTTACTCTGATGGCTACATTGGAAACATGACTTCACGTAGTATCCTGATTTGTTTAATAGTTAGGGTAGGTTTAGGAATAGGCTTTCTTTCATTTTTATTTCTCACTAGTTCTCTTTGTAATAATGTAGTCATGAATGCAAGTGGGCACACCACGAGAACCATAATACGACTGTTATCAGGGAAGTTCGCTTGATCTTTTTCTCTTTGCTTTTAGTTGAACATTTATTATCAAAAACGCAGTATCGTCATGAAAATCTTAAATGGAAAGTAAAGAGATAGATAAATTTGAATCAACCCTGACCCAAGGTACCACGAGTAAGACTGCTTTCCCATCAAAATAGGATTTTCCTACTTTCTTTCAATCTCCCAAGGGATTTGTTGCATGAGGTTTTCAGATGCACCTTCTGTACATATTTTTTTTGTTTAGATTTCTTTGCTTTCAATTTTTTCTTCACTGGTGTGTTTTGTTTTCATTTATGCTTATCAGTCTTTCTTTTGAAACACACATGCCTGCACCATGAACCGTTTCAGACAAAGAGAACATAAAAATTTCTCCTCTGAAATAACTACTGAAGATTGTTAAAACATCAATTATGATATTTTTCTGAAGTTTGCAGCCATGTTAAAGAAAGCCTGTTGTTTGCAAGGAGTTTATTGATTCCAATCTGTAATTCAAGCCTGTTACGATCACCCATTTTCTTCTTACGCTATCCCTGTTCCTTAAGGGAACAACTCAGAAGATGTCTCCCTGCCTTCGAAGGTCGATTTATTAACAAACCATCTCTAGATCTTAATGAAAGACAGTTAAAGAACTTTCTCAAGGTCTGTAATTTATTAAAGTATATCCAAAATATCATAATTTTCAGTGTCACCCCGCTCAATTATATATCTTTAAAAACCAAATGAATAAATAAAGAGCTGTGGGAAGTGCTTGTAAACCTGTCGGGATACTGAACAAGTCTACTAGCAGCGGGTAAATGCATGCATGATGCCAAGATAACTTTGTCGGGGTACTGAACAGGCCCGCTGGAAGCGAAGCAATGTCGGGTATATGAAAATTTGCAAATATGGAATCTCTTGACCTTAAAATGTCCTTTATTCTAATCTGGAACTTCTTGGCAGGATACAGATATTAGAGTCGGTTAAATGGAAACCCTGTCGAGGCTATGGACGCCTGCTGGCAGCAGTGGCTCTATCAACAGTATTGGAAATTTTATCCTCAATATCATGACTCGCTTTTGTTTAGATTGTCATCAGTTTTCATCTTTTAAATAACAAGCAATTTGGAACTGGAATTTTTTTTATGATTGATGATGTTTAAACAATTTTCTCGTTGTTTTTGAGTGAAGAGTTTTTCTCATTACCCTAATCTGGACTTGTTCATTTGGCAGAGATAACTGCTTCTACCAGTGAGTCGCCATTGTTGGCAGCCAGTTTGCAATTCTTATCTTTTCCTTACAAGCTGCCTACACAAGGGTTTCGAACCCTCAATACTCATCGCAATTCTTTAAACAAAACGATGCTATTATCTTTGCTTTCGCACACCTACCTTTCATTTTCATTTTCACGACTGCAAGCGTGAAAACCTTGAGTTGTAAGTCATGTTGATGGCATTAAAGTCATCTTTGGATTGTTATAGATCTTTTTTTATGTGGTCATAACTCTTTCTCACTACTGGCCATACATTTATCAAAACACCAAACCTTTATTCACTTGTCATTTTTGTTAATATGGTTTCAATTTTGCAAATTTACAAATGATTCACAAATGATTTTGCAAATTTCGATCAAAATTTGTATTTTGTAAATACTGTATATATAATCGAGATTTAATTGTATTGATAACTGAACATTTAATAAGTAGAATTTTTGTTTTTTAATATTAGTTAGCAAACTATACATATATATTAGACCTGTATATAGTTTGCAACAAATTTTTTTTCACTTAGATTAGTTTCTTTAGCTTAGTTTTTCTTTTGTTTTCATAGGGCTTAGATCGGCCAATGGAGCCGCTAAACCCGTTGAGGTGAATCATTCCAAATGGCTTGGGTTAAGTAGACAACCCCGGACCGGATTCACTTCTCCAGTTGACAAGCGGTCAATTTCTCCCATCAACAGGCCTGAAGGTGGTATAAGTTTTCCCTTTCCTTTGCTGACGGATTTCTTGGGAAAATGAGTCTTTTTTGCTCTCTTCCTGGTGCTTGTTTCAACATCCTCAGAATCATCATCTATGATTATGGTGTTTTCTTCTTTAATGGTAGGATTGAACATTGCTTTTGATTTCAGCCTATACTTATTAGTATCCCTGGTTGAATTTCTTCGAGGTTTTTGTGATACACACACACCTTTTTCCCTCTTTCCTTTGACTGCAACGTTCTTTTTGCTGGTGGATGGCATTTCAGACTTGACTGTAGTTTGAGCAATGGGATCATTATCTGACTCTGTCTCTTCTTTGACATCTTCCTCAGGAAGCATTTCATTTTCGGGCTCCCATCTAGGTCTCTTACTCCTACTCTTCTTAGTTACCTTGATATTAGAAGATTCATCTTTTACAGGGTTTTTATCAGCAATATCTTGACTCTGTTTAACAGTTTTCCTCCCTCTTCCCTTTTTCAGCTTATTGGATTGAGTAATAGGTTTTAAGGATTCCGTGAGCCAATTCCAGGGTTTCTTTAGTTCATTCAGGGCAGACATGACTAGGGTTTTAATCAGGACTTGATGGAACAAACTGCCCTTGGCATTAGTGGAAATCAACTGTACCTTCTTAGTCATTTTTGTCAAACTTTTAAGTAGGAAATAAGGAAGGTTAAAAGGGTAGTCACCGTTTAGATGCATCAGTATTCTAATATGGTAGATGTAGATCAAAGAAAACCTCCCTTTGCAGGTGATGTATCTGTGAATCACCACCAAGGCAGTGTGCCATTCGAGTCGAACCCAGCTGCAAGGAATTCCCCTTCTCCAATCCAGATTCTGCTTATCTGGAAGGAGGAATTGATTCACAAACTCAGTGACCATGTGTTCCTTCTTCCACCATCTTTCCCCTCCAACCACGAGCCTGCAAGCCTTGGCTATAGTCTTCTCTGTCACCAGGATCAACATCTTACCGATTTCAACCTCATGACCATTGAAATTCAAAGCAAATTCCATGGAAACCTGTTCGTCATATCCTTGAAATGTAGTGAGGAAATCAAACCACCCAGCGTCTCTAAATCTTTGAGCCATCTGAGGGTAGGCTTCAAGGAGTTTTGCACCCTCTGGTTTGATTCTGGCAACTTGTCCGCTTTGCTTTGGTGCCATTAAACTTAAATCTGCAACTAACACCCTCTGGTTCCAAATTCCCTTCCTGCAATGGTTGATATATGCCTGTTTCTTTGAATGGATACCTGTATTTCTCCCTGCAAGGCTGAACTTAAAACAACTTGAACAGATCACATAATAATAAGGGGATTTTGAAATGGACCCTGCGCGCATGTATAGAGATTATGTTCTGAACTTGTTGGATTTAGAAATGATTACCAAATTCTCATGGGAACACATGAACTCTTAACTCCTAAATCTTGTAATCATAACTAAATCGGGATAGCAGGCGCATGTTATGGCATGATTATTTGGCGCTACGAGAATAGGCTTATTCCCGTAGCGCATTTGACAACTTAAAATTTGAAAATTACAATGGCATAAAAGGAGACACTTCTAGTTTAAACAATGTTTTTCATAATCAAAACTTAAATAAATCATCAAAGATTATAATGCAAATCATGAAACATCCAAAATCTAAAAATAGAAAATAACTGAAAACGGAAAATGAGGGATGGGTAAGGAGGGTTTAGGACAAGGGTTTCTTACTTAAACCAAGAAAAAATTAGAGACTAACATTGGCTCCTTCTGGGAATGGAGTTTTGATACTAAACTCCAAGAACTGCAGACCATTGCCTTTCCTTTAAATCTGTTTCATTTATTTCCCTGTGACTGTCTATCTTTTATTCTCTGCATAACTGTAAAAACAAGTCCATTGGGTATATGGAGTCTTTATTGAAAGAAAACCTATTGTACTAACTCTAACCTGTCATACCTTTAGATGAAATAATGCTTCAAGAATCTCCCATTCATTGGGCCCCCAAAAAATTCAGTGTTATCTAAATTATGAAGGAGGAAAGTGTTATTTTTCATTACCTTGGTTATCTTGAAAGGACCATACCACAGATTATCAAACTTTCCATGTTTTGCTTTATCTTCTCTCCTGGAATCCCATCTCAATACCAAATCTCCTTCATTGAAAACATCTTTCTTGGTTCCTTTATCAAATGTAGCCTTGATTTTGTTCTGATGAGTTGCAGCTTTCTGGTTAACTTGTTCTCTGGCCTGCTGAACTTCAATGAGCTGAAAAATCCTTCTTTGTACATCATTGGGTTCTTCCTGTTCTTCTTGCAGAAACTTCAAAACTGACAGGCCCAATTGAGTTGGAAGGATAACTTCTGTGCCATACACCATCTGGAAGGGAGATGTCCCAATAGCTTTCTTGTTGCTGATGCGGTCAACCCATAAAGCAAATTTCAACTTAGAATCCCATGCTTTTTTATTTTCTGCCAACAAGTTTTTGATAATCCTTACCAGTGTCTTATTGGAAGATTTTGCCAATCCGTTCCCTTGGGGGTAGTAAGGAGTAGAATGAACCAATTTGATATTGTATTTATTGCATAATTCAAGCATGGAATTTGACTTAAAGGCCTGTGCATTATCAGTGACCAAATTTTTAGGACAGCCAAACCTGGAAAAAATATATCCCTCTAGAAATTCCATGATTACTTTGTCTGTAGTATTTCGAGTCGAAATTGCTTCTATCCACTTTGTAAAGTAATTGGTGGCCGTAAGAATCCACCTATGCTGCCCTGATGAAGTGGGATTAATCTCTCCAATGAAATCTAATCCCCACTGTTGAAATGGTCCGTGAGCAATAATTGGTTTTAGAGGAATTGATATAAGTTTCTGCTTCCCGACAAATTTCTGATAGGGTTCACATGCCCTGACCTAAGCAAAAATATCTGAGAATAGAAATGGCCAGTAATAGCCTGCTCTAAGAATTTTGAATGCAGTAGCCTTCCAATGATGATGACCTCCACATACACCATGATGTAAATCTTGAAAGATTTGTTTAGCCTCCTTTTCGTCCACACATCTCAACAGAAAACCATTGGGGTCTTTCCAAAACAAGGTCTGATCAACAATACAATATTTTACAGCTCTCAACTTTAATGATCTGTATTTTGATTTATCCAATTCTGGAGGAGATTAAAAATTCAGCAAGAAAAATACGATGTCTTTATACCATTCTGAAGTTACATACTTGCTGTTTATTTGTAAATCAATTTCTTCATTCTGAATAGAAGAATACCGTGTCAGATCTGAAAGATGATATAATCCAATTGCTTTGTAATTGGATTCTGTCATTAATTTGGCGAGACCTTGTCCCTTTATCAACTGGGTAGGCTTTCTGGTGAGATCGTATTCCAAGATTTTGGTTATCCACTTCCCCCTCTTACCTTCACAATCAGGCTAAACCAATATTTCTTTGACTTCACTGCTTGGGACATAAGCAATAATTTTTTACTGAAGAATATACGCTCTGAAAGATTTTAAAGCCTTTACTAAGGCATAAGCCTATTTTTCTATTAGATCATACTTCAATTCTGAATCCCTGAGAGTTTTGATAAATAATGAGATAGGTTGTTCATGACCTTGTTCATTTCTTTGCAGAAGAACAACAACTATGGTATTTTATGATGCAAATGAAAAAATCATGAACTCTTTAGAAAAGTTTGGGCTAATTAGAACAGGTGCCTGAACAATAGCCTGTTTGATCTTTTTGAAAGATTCTCTTGCCTCCGGTATCCACTTAATTTATGCATCCTTTTTCATCATGTCAGTGATGTATTTGACAATCTCTACAAAGTTAGGTATAAACCTCCTCAAAAAAATAATCTTAACAATGAAGGATTGAATGGACTTTTTATTTCTTGGAATGTCGATTAGTTGAATAGCCTTTACTCTTTCTGGATCTATTTTAATTCCTTAAAGCGAAACAATATGTCCAAGAAGCTTACCTTCCTCCATGGCAAAATGTGATTTTTTGGGATTAAGTGATATGTCGTACTTCCTGCATTTCTCAAAGGTCTTCTTCAAATGTTGTAAATGATCTTCATCTGATGCTGAAAATACAGTGATTTCATCAAGGTAAATTACCATAAACATGTCTTTCTCGCCAATGAAAGCTATATCCATATCTCTTTGAAATGTAGCTCCATCGTTCATCAACCCAAACGACATATTTTCGTACATAAAGGTGCCCCAAGGAGTGGTAAAAGTTGTTTTTTTTTTTGTCTTCTTCCATTACTGATATTTGATTGTACCCTGAATATCCATCTAGCATAGAAATTATTTTTGCGCCAACAACCTTCTGTAAGATATAATCCATTTTTGGTAATGGATAATTATCTTTCAGGGAACACCTGTTTAGATTCCAGAAGTCTACACAGAGCCTTATCTCTCCGTTCTTTTCCTTGACGGGCACAAGGTTTGCTACCCATTCTGAGTATCTTAATAGCACTATGATTTTTGCTTCTAGCAGCCTCTTTAATTCCTTTTCTATTATTGGTAACAGTAAAGGATTGAATTGCCTGAATTTCTGCTTTACAGGTTTTGATCCAGGTTTTAGAGGGATTTTATGCTGAATAATTTCTGTATCAAACACTTTCAAATCTTCATAAGACCAGGCGAATATATCTGAATATTGTTTCATTAATTCAATATATGATTCCTTCTACTTTTTTGATAGTTTCCTGGATACTTTTACCAACCTGGGATTTGCATCTGAACTAATGTCACAGTCTTCCACCTCTGTTTCTTCTGTTTGGATAACAGCTTTCTTGGAGACGTCATTGTGATCGAAAAACCTTTCTAATGGAACCAAACCCTTAGGTAGATGGTTTGTCTTCAATTCGATGATATTGTGACCAACAATAGTATCTTGAAGAATTTCTGCAGTTTGTATTTCTGTTTCTGCATCTTCATCATCTTGATCAATTGAAATGTTACAAAACTCTTCAATGGTTTTCATAAATCTCTGAATTTCCTCATCATCTTTAAAAACCTGCCAATATTTTATATTATCCGGAATTGAAGGTTTGTGTCTGACTTCAATTTGAAACTTTAGATTAGGAAGCATCGAAGTCTTAAAATTGCTTGCTGCAAATGCGAAAGAATCAGCTTGCTGATTTAAATCTCTGTGAACAAAAGTAATATTGAATGCCAAGAAGAAGTTATCTACATAATCCCACACCTCATTTCTATATTGTTTCAATCTTTGCTGCTTGGTTTGATATATGTTTCTCACCTGATGAACAATAAGTTCAGAATCTCCAAAAACATACAACTTATTTATTCCCATGTCTCTTGCATCTTTCAAACCTAACAACAAAGCTTCATACTCATTGATGTTATTAGTGGTGTCAAATTCAAGTTTATATGACATTGGAATAACCTCCTTGGTAGGGGAAATGAAGACAATACCA
>ML776916.1:773366-798470 GCA_009831015.1 Picea engelmannii | reverse complement strand
ACTTATTTATTCCCATGTCTCTTGCATCTTTCAAACCTAACAACAAAGCTTCATACTCATTGATGTTATTAGTGGTGTCAAATTCAAGTTTATATGACATTGGAATAACCTCCTTGGTAGGGGAAATGAAGACAATACCAGCTTCGGAACCTTCTTTAGAACAAGCCCCATCAAAATACATTTTCCAAAAAAAATGGTCTTCACTATCTCTTTCTGCAGTTATTGACTTTCTGACTGATACCTCTGCCATTTCCTCATCCATATGAAAAATAGAAGAACCCAGATCATCTTCTACAACATATATAGGGTGATTAGTCGGATTATCATGATCACTTACCAAATAATCCATTCTGATTTCTCTGTATAATCTCCGTTGTTCACCACCAAAAACAGGTATGGTTGCATAGCTTAGGTCCATCTGCAGAGTGCCACCTACCTTTTTAGCCCAAGATCTTGAAAGAAGCATCCAAAATTTTGGTGGTATGCCAACCACGATAACATCTAACACCACACTCTTCATAGGTAATTGGGAAAGAGTTACGACCACATCTTTCATAAGCCCAAGACATTTGACTTTCTTGGAATCAAAAGAATATAGATCATGATATGGCCTAGTAATGTCTAACCCTAATTCTTCCATCACCACCTTAGGCATAACATTATGCGAAGTACCAGAATCCATTAAGAAATTATGCAGTATCTTGTCATGGATATTTAGTGAAATGTAAAAATGTGGAGAGGCATCAATTTTGTCTTCAATATGAGGTCCAATAGTAACGACAGGGTTTTCATCTTCAAGGTTGACTGTATCTGAAAAAGTGACATGAGCTGGAGCTTCTAGAGCCTTTAGGATAGTTTTTCTGAATGGTTCTACTTTCAGAAGCTCTATTAATGGTACTGGAATCTTGATTTTTTTGATTTCGTGTTCTAGATTGAAAGCAGAGACATTTTTATCTGATTCCCTTATATTAGCAGTGCTATCTTTAACAAGTTGCTTCAATGAATGATCTGTTTGAACATTGGGAACACTTTTGATTACCCCTATCTTACCTGAAGTACTGGATTTATTTGTAGAAATAGGTATATCTACTTTAGGTGCCTGAGAACCAGATCTGAGATTGTACCTTTTCCCTGTAGGTTCATGCTGGACAATATCTTCTCCATCCCCTTCCTCACACTGATTTGCAATCAAAGTATCTTCATATTCTTGCTATGTTACATGTAAACGAGATGATTCAGAATCAGTCAAATGAATTGCAGAGTCTTATTCTATACCATCATTATTTTCTTCCTCATCTAATGCATTATTTTGAAAAGGAGGTAACACCTTTTGGTCATCTTGATTTTTTCTTTCTCTTGGTAAAATCTGGGGTACATTGTTTGGTCTCCTGAATTGATTTGGATTCCTATAACCGCCCTTCTGTGCAGGTCTATTGGGTTGTTTTTCTTCCATCTTTAACCTTTCCATCTCATATGTCAAAGTTTTCAACATCTTAGTCATTTCATCCATTTTAATATCAGATGCTGAATTAGAAGGCGAAGGCAGCTCTTCTTTTTGCTTTTTTCTATCTATGTCACTTCTGGATTTCAATTTGTCTACTGCTAATATGTTTGATTCCACCTCAATAGTTGCATCCTTCATTAGGCTGAGGGTAGTGGCTCTTCTTTCCCTAAGCAATAAGGAAAATTCAACATCGAATGCATTGGCAAACGTGATTTTGGCTGATGCCTCTTAAGGTTTTATCTCCTCTGGAATTTTACCATACATCAAGTTGAACCTTTTGGAAAAATCAGGAAATGATTCTCCTTGTTTCCTCCTTAAAGCACCAAATTCAGTAAGGTAATACTGGAAATCCTTTTTATCTGCCCATCAATTAAGAAAGGCCTCATCTAAAGCTACAATATCAGCTATTGAATTAGCAAGCAAACTTCTGAACCACTTTCTTGCTTCCCCATCTAAACTTTGTACAAATAATATCATCCACACATCAGCATGCTCTACATTAAAATTGTCTGCAAAACTATAAAACGAACTCAAATGCTCTTCAGCAGTAACTGATCCTTCTCCATTAAATCTGGGAAAATATCTCATATAATCATTTGGTGGAAATGCATACATGACTTGAGGAAGTACCAGAGGAGCATACCTAGCTGCAACTATTTGGTCCATTCTGTCTGCGGCCATATTAGTTGTGTTCAGAGCTTGGGGGGTAAGCAAGACTGGAGATGTTGTGGGTGAAACAATTCCTTGTATATTACAACTTATATGTATTGTCCCTGAACCTTGTCTTTCAATAGATGGAGAACTCTCTTCTGGACTTTTATCATCTAATGGATTGAGAAACATAGGATTATCAAAATAACAATAATGTGTTCTGAAATCTTCAGATGAGAAAGATTCACAAGATGATGGAGAAGTTTCGGTTTCACTCTTAACACTTGTGCTGGGAACTTTCAAATTTCCAGTTTTAGACAACAAGTATGGAAATTCCTGTTTAATAAGTTCAATAAGCAACTTCCTTTGTTCTGAACTTAACTCTGAAACATTTGTTGGGAATGAAATTGTATCAGATTCAACAACAGGCTTGATTTCACTTTTTGGTTTCAAGTCTTCTTTTGCTGGGGTTTTAATGATATCGGAAGATTCTGCCTGAGAACTTTCTGAAGATAATTTCCCTTTTGAATGTGAAGACTGACCAGGAAGAATTTTAGGCTTTCTTAATAATTTTTCAATATCTGGCACTGCTGCTACAGGCTCAGGATCTGGATTTTTCCTTGTTACTGGTCTCTTATTTGATGGTGGATTATTTTTTGGAATTTTAGGTCCTTTCTCTTCTTTCTTAGGAGCCAAAATTACTACAGAGGAGTTGCCAGGTGAATAATCACAGTCTTTAGAAAATGTCCAAAATCTTGTTCACCATCAAGATCTGAATCTAAACTTGTCATTTCCCCAGGGAAGTTATCTTCGTTTCTTCGCTCCCCGGCAACGACGCCAAAAATGTTAGTCCCTAAAGTTGCACTAGACTGGTAAGGGCAAGCTAGGGAATCATTGATTTTATTGCAAAGTATTTTTGAGAGTTTTATGATTTGGTTTGGTATAATGGTTGAAAACTGGGTGAAGCTTACAGCATGGCATGAAAATCAAGATTAAAACATTGCATATCCCATTGGCTTAGTAATAGGTAGATACATAGATGGAGTAAACCAATTCAAGAAAAAGAAAGTGAAATATTCAATTTGTCAATTTCACAAAGTTTAGTTTCAATATATTATAATGAAACAGGGGTATCATCTTGAAATCATTACTTGAAAATTATCTCTACAGCAAAATATTCACTATATAAATTAACATTCAAGAACCAAAAGCATTGCAATTTGAATAATAAATTCAATCATGAAAAATGAAATAACAGAGTAGAAAAGAGAAGGTCTAACCATCCATATGCCTTTGCTATTAAGTGTCAATTGAACATACATGCCTTTACAATAATCTCCACTAAAAGTTTGTATAGATCTCCAAATTTTCGACCTCCATAAGGTCTATCTTTTGTCTATTTAAAACAACTATGAAACTACCAGATCCTATTATCTAGGATAGCTTTAAATGACTAGAATCAAAGAGTATCTAGATCCTAAATTATTTCACTCAAAATGAGCTTCTACGTCCAAAAAATTCCATAGCTCAAAAGATTGATATAACAAACATTGCCAGCAATACATTTGACTCTACAAAATAGGGATCTTGTTTGACTCTGTAAAGTGGATTGAAGTCTTAGCATCTCCTTGATAAAAAAGAGTAATTATTTGCCATATCTCCTAGAGCACCTTTAAACAAAATTGCGACCAATCTTCATGTTACCTTTAAGATAAAATCACAGCAGTGGCTTTAGCGTTTTTCTGCTTGAGCTTCGTGGTTAACACAACATTGTGCCAGTAAATTCTGAAATTGATTTCCCTAAGTTCCTTGAGCAATGCCCTTTGCTCCTTCTTCTTCTTTTTAAGATTTTGAATTCTTTCCTGCTGTCGAGCATTCCACTGTTCTACCTGCATCTTTTCCTTCTTTAATTGCTTTATGGTTTTCTGAAATTCTTTAATCTTTTCCTTATCAGTTCTTATCTCGACTTTGAATCCTGAACAATCTTCAGAGGGTGCAGTTTCATTTAGATTTAAAGTGACATTGGGTTCTTTGGCTTTAACCTGATATTTTGAGATCAACTCTGATCTATGTTCTTCTTCAGAACTTGATGAATCCATAGCTCCAGGTACCTCTGGTAAGTAATCTGAATCTTTTAAGTATTCTTGTTTTTCTTCAGGGAATTCATTGATGCCTTTAGCCATCTCTTTAGCCTTATCTAATCTAGTTGAAGCTCTCGTTACAAGGCCTGTAGGTGGTATAAGTTTTCCCTTTCCTTTGCTGACACATTTCTTGGGAAAAGGAGTCTTTTTTTCTCTTTTCCTGGTGCTTGTTTCAACATCCTCAGAATCATCATCTATGATTATGGTGTTTTCTTCTTTAATGGCAGGATTGAACATTGATTTTGAGTTCAGCCTATACTTATTAGTATCCCTGGTTGAATTTCTTCGAGGTTTTTGTGATACACACGCACCTTTTTTCCTCTTTCCTTTGACTACAACGTTCTTTTTGCTGGTGGATGGCATTTCAGACTTGACTGCGGTTTGAGCAATGAGATCATTTTATGACTTTGTCTCTTCTTTGACATCTTCCTCAGGAAGCATTTCATTTTTGGTCTCCCATCTAGGTCTCTTACTCCTACTCTTCTTAGTTACCTTGATATCAGAAGATTCATCTTTTACAGGGTTTTTATCAGCAATATCTTGACTCTGTTTAACAGTTTTCCTCCCTCTTCCCTTTTTCAGCTTATTGGATTGAGTAATAGGTTTTAAGGATTCTATGAGCCAATTCTAGGGTTTCTATAGTTCATTCAGGCCAGACATGACTAGGGTTTTAATTAGGACTTGATGGAACAAACTACCCTTGGCATTAGTGGAAATCGGCTGTACCTTCTTAGTCATTTTTGTCAAGCTTTTAAGAAGGAAATAAGAAAGGTTTAAAGGGTAGTCACCGTTTATATGCATAAGTATTATGATATGGTAGATGTAGATCAAAGAAAACCTCCCTTCGCAGGTGATGTATCTGTGAATCACCACCAAGGCAGTGTGCCATTCGGGTCGAACCCAGCTGTGAGGAATTCCCCTTCTCCAATCCGGATTTTGCTTATCTGGAAGGAGGAATTGATTCACAAAATCAGTGACCATGTGTTCCTTCTTCCACCATCTTTCTCCTCCAACCATGATCCTACAAGCCTTGGCTATAGTCTGCTCTGTCACCAACATCAACATCTTGCCGATTTTGACCTCATGACCATCGAAATTCAAAGAAAATTCCATGGAAACTTGTTCGTCATGTCCTTGAAATGTAGTGAGGAACTCAAACCACCCAATGTCTCTGAATATTTGAGCCATCTGAGGGTAGGCTTCAAGGACTTCGGCACCCTCTGGTTCGATTCTGGCAACTTGTCCGCTTCGCTTTGGCGCCATTAAACTTAAATCTGCAACTAACGCCCTCTGGTTCCAAATTCCCTTCCTGCAATGGTTGATATATGCATGTTTATTTGAATGGATACCTGTATTTCTCCCTGCAAGGCTAAACTTAAAACAACTCAAACATATCACATAATAATAATTAAATAATAGGGGATTTTGAAATGGACCCTACGCGCGTGTATAGCGATTATGTTCTGAACTTGTTGGATTTAGAAATGATTACCAAATTCTCATGGGAACACACAAACTCTTAACTCTTGAATATTGTAATCATAACTAAATTAGGATAGCAGGCGCACATTATGGCATGATTATTTGGCACTACGAGAATAGGCTTATTCCCGTAGCGCATTTGACAACTTAAAATTTGAAAATTCCAACGACATAAAAGGAGACACTTCTAGTTTAAACAATGTTTTTCATAATCAAAACTTAAATAAATCATCAAAGATTATAATGCAAATCATGAAACATCCAAAATCTAAAAATAGAAAACAGCTGAAAATGGAAAATGAGGGATGGGTAAGAAGGTTTTAGGACAAGGGTTTCTTACTTAAACCAAGAAAAAATTAGAGACTAACAGTGATGACAAAGCAGACATCGGCACTGATGGGGAAACCAAAGTTGATTTACTCCCCTATCAGGCTTAGGATGGCTAATCAACATGCAGTAAGCCCTTTTGGAAGACTAGAGCATGTCCCTGTGGACATCGACGAGGTAAGGACGTTTGTAGACTTTGAAGTCATTGAGACTGTGGATGAGAGTTGTCCTTATCCTGTGTTGTTGGGTGTTGATTGGGCCTTCAACAATTCGATTGTTGTTGATCTAAAGAAGAGGAGAATGAAATTTGAGGGTAATGGCCTTAGGGTCATTTCACCTCTGGACCCTGACGAAGGTTGGATATACACAGAGCCCATAAGAGAAGAAGACCACACATATGAGCTAGATAATATATAAATTGACAGCAAGATAGAAGGATTATATTAATCCTACAATAGACCTGAATTTGAGCTGGCGAAGTGAAAGTGCATGCTCATCAGATTCAAAAGAAGCACTGGAGAATTGGTAGAACAAGATGTATGAAGTTTCTACGTGGAGATGTGTCAAATTGACCAGGGAATTCCACTGGACTGGCACAGAAGTAAGTAACCTACCCACATTTGATGGTTTGAATCATTTAGAAACATTTTTACTGGAATTTGAAGAAATTGTACCAGCACAATAGAGGTTGTTGGCACTGGATGAAGCCTTGAAAGTGACTCCATCGAGATGGTGAGGAACGCATAAGAAGAACATCACGGAGTGGTTGCAATGTAGCACTTTGATGACAACACGATTAATAGACAACATTGAAGGGTGTGAAGGTCGGTATATAGGTCAAAGCTGCCCGAACGACCATGTGTGAAGTTGTGAGGAGGCTTGGAGAATCATTCCTCAGGAACAGTGGGTGCACAAGTTCATTAATACTTTGGCTACAACACCTATCAATTGGTATCTTCAAGTTGAACTGCGCCTCACCACTTTAGATTGGCACAGTGTGACTTAGAACTTTATCACTACATTTTTATTTGAAAGTCATTACCCTATAGTAGATTAGGCTTTACAAGTTATAAGGCATAAAGTTTTTGAGGAGGTACCTAACCTCCCCTTGGATCAAGAAGAGGATGAATGGACTACACCTCTTCAGAAATTACAGGGTTGTTATATAAATGTTGATGAAGATGATGATCCTAGGAACGTGAACATCACAGAAACTGAAGGACAGCGAGACATAGAAGGGCCTGGGTTTGAACTACCTTTTATTGGGTAGCCCATCAAAATCAAGAAAGTTAACATTGGAATGGAGAAAGCACCTAAGCTGGAAAATGTTGGAGATTACTGGGATGAGGCTACTATTGATAAAATTATGGAACTACTACATGAATACCAGGACTTGTTTCCAATCAAGTTCATAGATATGAAGGGTAGTAAAGGGCCTATGGGAGATATGAATATTCCCTTGAAACCAGATACAATACCAATCAGGCAAAGACCCTATAGACTGAATCCTAAATACAAGAAGAAAGTTAGGATTGAACTGGACATAATGTTGGAAGCAGGAATCATAGAACCTGTTGAAGAATCAAAATGGATCATCCCTATGGTGGTCCAAGACAAGAAGTCAGGAGAGATCGGAATCTGTGTAGACTTGATGAAATTGAACAATGCATGTTTACATGATCCCTTTCCTGCATCGTTCATTGATGAAGTGTTAGATAATGTTGGAGGATAGGAAGTCTACTCCTTCACAGATGGATTTTCAGGGTATCACCAGATTAGGATTGCCAAGGAAGATCGAAATAAGACCACATTTGCAACAGAATGGGGATCTTTCCAGTACACAGTGATGCCCTTCGAATTAAAGAATGCATCATCCATATTTTCCAGGGTGGTGGTCAAAGCATTCAAGGAGTTTTTACATAAATGTTTAGAAGCATATTTTGATGATTGGACTATTTTTAGCTTATTGAAAAATCATATTCAGTGTTTAAGACTAATGTTAGATAAGTGAAGGCAATGCCAGATTGCCATGAACCTAAAAAAGTGCATTTTCTTGTCACCTTTTGGAGTATTGCTAGGACATATTGTATGCAAGCAGGGGCTGCTGGTAGATCCTTCCAAGATTGCCATTATTGTTGATCTACCTCCCCCTACTTCAGTGAGACAGCTGTGCACTACGCTGGGACATATTGGATACTACAAGAATTTCATCAAAGGCTATGCACAGACAACAATACCCAAAGAAAAGTTGTTAAATAAAGATTGTCAATTTCAATGGACAGAAGAATGTCAACAGAGATTTGACACACTAAAACAGAAAATGGTCACTGCGCCTATCTTGGTTTTCCCAGACTGGAGTAAGGAATTCCATGAGCATGGAGATGCCTCATCCATTGCACTAGGAGAAGTGTTAGAACAATCAGGAGCAGGAGATATAGACAACCCACTAGCCTTTGCTAGCAGGAAGCTTTCTATAGCTGAGATAAATTACACCACCACTGAAAGAGAAGGACTAGCTATGGTGTACATGCTACAGAAATTCTGACACTACTTATTGGGAGGACATTTCAATATTTTCACCGATCACTCGACATTGAAATACTTAGTGAACAAGACAGTGTTGGGGGGGAGAATATGCAGATGGTTGTTGCTATTCCAGGAATATGATTTTGAAATTGTGGTCAAGCTAGGGAGAATGAATAAGGGACCTGACCACTTGTCTAGGTTAGAGCATGGAGAGGAACCAACCATCTTGGAGGATACACTACCAGATGCACAGTTGCTAGCCATCATAATATTTGATGATCACTTCACAAAGATAGTCTAGTTCCTGTCTACAGGAATGGCACCTAGTGAATATACAATTATCTAGAAGAAATAGTTGGTAGTTCACGCTGCAAACTTTTCACTTATAGCTAGATAGCTATAAAATATGGGGCATGATGAGATCTTGAGGAGACATTTTATGGAGGCAGAGAGACCATTTATCCTCACAGAATCACATGAAGGCATCGCAGGAGGACACTACATAGGGAAACAAACAACGCAAAAGATTCTTAGAGCTGGCCTTTGGTGTCCTACTTTACATAAGGATGCTAAGGAATAATTTAAATCCTGTGATGTATGCTAGAGGGTAGGGAATCCCTCCAGAAGAGATGAGATTCCCTTAGAACCTCATCTAACCTTACAGGCATTTGAGAAATGGGCCATTGATTTTGTGGGACCTATCAACCCACCATGGAAGTGCACAGGAGCTTGCTACATCATCACTGTGACAGAGTATTTGACTAGATGGGTAGAAGCAAGAGAAGTTAAGGATTATAGTGCAACTACAGCTACACAATTTATATTTGACGATATCATAACCAGTTTTGGATGCCAAAGATTCTTATGAGTGATCGAGGTACACATTTTATTAATAAGACTATTGAAGCTTTAACTCAAGAATTTGAAGTTCACCATAATAAGAGCACACCCTATCACCCACAGGAGAACGGTATGGTCGAAGCTTTCAATAATATCTTGGAGACAACGCTGATGAAGATTTGTAGTGTGAACATAGATGATTGGGATTTGAGAGTGCCAACAGTATTATGGACATATCAAACTACTTGCAAGAATTTGACCATGCAAACTCCATTTAAGTTAGTGTATGGCCTAGAAGCAGTTGTACCGATGGAATATTTGGTTCCTAGCTTAAGGATTGCATCATTTACAACTATGGATGACACTGGCACTGTTCAAGAGAGGCTTGTGCAGTTGGTGGAACTAGAAGAAGACAGATTTACTGCGAGATTTCATCAGTAGGTATAGAAGGAACAAGAGAAGGCCTACCATGACAGGAATATCAAGAAGAAGGCATTCAAGCAAGGAGACTTGGTATTGGTATATGACAGAAAGTTCATGAAGCATCCAGGGAAGTTTAGGACACATTGGCTTGGTCCATTTGAAGTCGCCTATGTCACAGAAGGAGGAGTTGCACAGTTGAAGACTTTGAATGGAGAATGGAAGGAAGGTTTGGTGAATGGGAGCCAGTTGAAATTGTATTATGAAAACCAACTACCTCGCAAATCTTAGTAAAATCATAAAAAGAAGGGTCTAGGAACTAGGTGCAGTTGAAACTGGGTACCAGACATAGAAAAGACAGTTTGCAATTGACAAGGAGGGACAGAGCAGAAAGCAAGTCGAAGTGATACAAAGAGTTCAATCTTGCAGTGACTTGGGACGAGTAACAGGTGAGTGTTGGGGGCCTGTTGGCCCTTGGTTATATATTAAGGAAGAAAGCGAAGAATAAGGAAAAGGAAAGGTGAAGTACGAACTGCGTGAAAGTCACAATGACTGAGAATGGGTTGAACTGAGTCAAAGAAGAAGAAAAGAAGGAGAGAAGTAAGGGAAAGCGAGCTGTTGGATGAGAATATCAAGGAAGACAGATCAACAAAGGATATGGATCATGGAAAACTCAGCAAGCGGAAAAATCCATCAACGAGTGCTTTGGAGCACCTCGCGGGAAAGAAGGAAAGACATGCTGGCGAAGCCCTAAAAATATGGGTCAAGTGGACCTAGGGTTTTGGCATTTAGGGTATTGACACCTAGGTTTTAGCCTAAGGTTTTCTAAAATTCATTGTAATGTATAAATAAAGGTCTAAGAGAGTCGGGTGGGGTTCGTCGTTGGTTGATATGGTTGTTTGCTTATGTTGTTGAGTACGACTATTGCTACTGTTGTATGGAGAGAGAGAGAAGTGTTGTGTGAGAGAGCATTCTGTATTGCAAGATCTTTAGCTGGGTGTGAAGATCAACCTTGTAGCTAGGTGCGTAGGGAGGGGAAGATAGAGAAGAGATAAAGAGAGAAGATCTACAAGCTAAGTGTGCAAATATAAATGTATTCTTTCATCCAATATATTATAAAGCACGGTTCTGTGGATGTAGCCCTAGAGAGAGGGTGAACCATGTATATCTTGTGTTATGTGTGATTGATGTTGTGTTCTTTTTCATTTGACATGTTTTTATTGTGTTACTGTGTTAGATCTGAGATATAACTTGCGATGTGAGTTTGAGACTGATAAAGAATAACTATATTGTTGTGTGTTATTGTTCTGGATCCACTTTGCATTCCTTCTGGTTCTAGACACATGTGTCCTGCAACCCCCGATTGCTACTTCGGGTAAGCCTGTATATGCCTCGTAGGTGTTACCGAAAGGGCCAATAGTTAGGGATTTTTGGTGCGCTATTAGAGTTGCACCCTGGGTCTGCCCCCGTGCCAACAATATCAATATATATATATATATATATAGGATTATGTCATTTACATTTCTATGTGGAACCTCATAATAGCCTTGGTATGTCTATTTTGAAAACTCAAATGCTCTGTTTTCTTGGAGAAGACGTTGTAAAGGACTCTCTTGGTAATTAGTTTTGTAAAATATTATTAGAATTTATCTGAAATACAAAATAGAACAAAAATAATTATTTAAGCTTATAATAAAATCAGATTTTTTATTATTATTAAGTTTAATAACTTATTTTCAAATATTTTAAACAACATCTGGTTAAAGTATTCAATTGGGTCTAGCTTGGGTGATTGGGAGGATAAATCCTATCCTCCCCACCTAGGTTCAATTCTGGCTTATGACATGTATGCTCTCAGTGAGCAAGTTTTTTTTTTTGGTAAGCTATTAGTGACCTTTTCATATTAACATAAGAGGAAAACACATCTATTTTGTTTTTGGCTTGCTGCTGAGGAAACTAGAACAACAAAAGAATAATTGTTTCTTAGGTATAATGTTCTTAGATCTACAAAAATAGAAACAAACATTGTCTTCAAAATTACAAAAATTGAGTTGCCATTGTCTAGAGATCTAGCCTCTAAACCGGTGCTCAACTATCCTAGCATAGAATATATATGAAAACCAAAAGACTAATAAGCTAAACATATAGAATTAAGCAGGTGGAGAATTAGATTCTTCCATAGGAACCTATTAGTTTTCTTTACATGATGCGTTGAGTTCCAAACCTACTGCTTTCTCTACAAGAAGAGTGATTTTATGGTCCACTACCTTGATTTTCAATTGAAGGTACTCCATTTGCATCAAAGTCTCACTATGAGCTATATTCCTCTCTGCCAACATTTTTATCAAGAGAGTTTTCATGTGCCAGTAGAGGTCTATGGTCCTGTTGTACTTCATATCTCTAAAGTTTGAGGAACAAGTATCTAGAATCCATTGACAAAGCTCTGCATCGAATTCCTTATCTGGGACAAGGTTGCAGTCCAAGTGAATGTCAACCTCCACAATTTCTAGTTTCGCGTGAATCTATCGTGGTATGTAAGTCTTGAAGGCCTCTATAGATGCTTCGACCTTCATTTGGGATTGCGGAGTTAGGATTCTATCTCTTCTCTATTGGCCCTTTCTACCAGGTCCTCCCCTTTCCATGAGTGCCCGCTAGAAAGGTAGATTGGAACCATAATATGAGGTTCACACCCAAGGTCCTATGGGGTAAACACAAAACCAATAAATAAAAGTGAAAATAGAGGAGTGGTTGGAGAGGATCAAATTAATATTTGGAACTAAATTATAGTTCCATTTATATCCCATGTCCATTGCGTGATGTCGGATCTCCTCAACATATATCCCATTCATGCTCTAGGATTGAAACCTAAAATTCTAGTACAACCTCCAAATATTTCCACTTCCAAATGCCCAAGGGGAATGAATGCCAATAATATCTTCTCTTGCCATGTTAATTCCGCTATGAGTATGAGAGTCTAGAGATCACGAGGTCAAATGATGATGCAATAAACCCACAACAGACAAGGTCTTCATTACTCTAGATACAATATTATTAGTGTCATCTTCATGTGCACAAGGGGAATGAGCGATCCCTTCCCCATATTTCTTTACATTTACTGCAAATTGGTATGAGATGACTTGTCAGCTTGCCACATAGGACTTTGGTGGCTGAGCCATAAATTGATTGCTAAATTTCTAATCCTGACACCTAGGTAAATTGTTTATTAGCGCTTTCCCTTCTATAAATCAGATTATAAGCCCACAAAAAAAATACACTTGTTGGAATAATTAAATGAAACAAATAGCAGAAGAAAAGAAACTAATTTTAAATACACAAAGATTTATGCCCTTCAAATCAGCTTATCATTAGAATAATATCAAAGCTTACAAGGGCTCCCAAACTTGGGAAAATGGCCCACTAAATATAGAAAACTATAGACAACACCTGCAACCTTAGGAACTCCTCCTTGGTTGTACGACCCTGTAATTTCAATTTTTAGACATGTACACACATTTCCTCACTATAACTCATGCACATACATTCTTTCCTATACTGCTACCCATGTACATATTCATATGTCCTCATTGTGAACTGCGTACAAATATGTACTATTGTTGTGGCTAAGAAATCATATCTCATTGCAGTTGCCCCCGTCCTCTCTTCTCCCCAACTTATACCGATCTCTAGATGAAATTCCTTCTCCACCTATGTGAGATCTCCTTGAATCACAGTCCTTCATGATCCAACCCTTGAGAAAAGTCCTTCTTTTCTCTCTCTCTCTCTCTATATATATGAAAAGGTGTCTCCTCCTCACCCTAATCTCCAAAGTGATTGACAGTTGAGATTAAATCTCACCTCACTTGAGATCAATGGTTAATATTTAATTCACTAATGTGAATAAATTTAACACTTCATTAAATAAAACTCAACTAATTAATAAAAGCAATTTACTTTAATAATTCCTTTAGTTAAATTAAATTACTAAGGTAGAAGGCTTTGGACGACTTCCACTTGTCTAGAAACTTATACCTATGTGGAAGTACATGTCCAATGCTACAAACATCAACACTTCCTCTTAGCAAGGAAGGTATTCTGCACCAATCCATGTTTGTCCCTAAAAAATACAAGCTTCCTTTTAACCAAGGGTTTGATCAGAATGTCTGCAACATGCTCATCTGTGGAAACATATTGAAGCTTAATTTCTCATCTCTAGGTCATGTCTCAAATGAAGTTATACCTTATCTCTATATGCTTGGACCTGTCATGGAATATTGTATTCTCAAATAGTTTGATACATCTATGATTATCATATTATATCACCACAAGCTCCAAATCCTAATCAAATAATATTGTAAGAAATTTGACAAGTCAAATGGATTCACAACTAGACATACTCAATTCCTTATACTCTACCTCTATTGAGCTAAGTGCTACAAAATTATTCTTCGTGTTGAACCATGATATCATTGTCAATCCCAAGATGAAGCAACACCATGAGGTGCTCTTCCTATATAGTGCACTCCCTACCCAATATGAGTCTAAATATCCCTGCAGATTCACTCCATCACCTCCAAGATACCTCAAACCATACTCCACTCTACCTATCAAGTACCTGAGCACATGCTTTTTTGTTATCCAATGCACATGCCTCAGCTCCACCATGAACTGGCTTAAGGTGTTCAAATAAAAACATATATATGACATGGTGTTGATAAAATAGATCAAGGAACCTATTAGTTGTCTGTATATCTTGGGATCCACCAACTCTAAATCTGAAGTGAAAACCTTCTTCATGTTAGTAACCATAAGTGTAGCCATTAATCTACAATCCTCCACCCCGAATCTCCTCAATATCTATACTGTGTACTTCCCTTGACCAAGGAGTATCTCTCCCGATATCTTCCATACCTCTAACTCAAAGAAATAATGCATCAAGCCAATGTCCTTCATCTCAAACTCTATAGCCATATCTTCCTTTCACCCTACTATAAGCTCCTCTGCACCTATGAGAAATAAATCATCCACTTGCAACACCAAGACGAGTGGATCAGATCCAACAAGTATGAAGTACAAGTTAGGATCCACCTCACTCTTGGTGAATCCCATACTCAACAAGTATCTGTCAATCATGGAATACCATGCCCTGAGTGCCTTTTTTATTTTGAACAAGGATTTATTAAGCTTGCACACATGAGAATCTCTCCCATGTACCTCAAATCCCCAAGGTTTCTCTATATATACTTCTTCCTCAATGATCCCATTGAGGAAAGCTATCTTCATGTCCATCTGGTGAATCCTCCACCCCATAATTGAGGCAATAGATATAACATATATAATGGAAGCATACCTAGTGAATGGAGAAAATGTATCCTTGTATTTCATTCTCCCTCTCTAGGATAACCCTCTCGCTGCAAACATCGCCTTGAAATTATCGATGCTTCCATATGCAACATGTTTGATCTTGAAGAGCCACCTACAACTCACCACTGAATTTCCCTTCAGTCTTGACACTACGTCCCACACATCATTCTTCATGATAGATGCATACTCCTCCACCATGGTGTCTTACCAAACTTACCGACCTTCCACTTCCTCAAAATTGGAAGGATTAGCATCAATGATGCTACTCATAAGCGCCATATAGTTGGGAAACCTCCTCGAAGGCCTACTCTCCTTGAATGCACTCCTAGGATCCTCAATAGAATACCTCAATGTCTGTAATAGCCACATGGGTCTCTTGAAAGAACTGGAAGGGGATAACTCCTCCTCCCCACCTGAATTATAACTCCATAAACTAGAATATGTTGAGTTTTTCTCATCCTTTGGAGCCTCCTGCTACTCATTCTTTGCCACTGGTGATAACTCATGATACTTTCTAGATGTCAATTTCTCCTCAAACTTAACATCTCTGCTCACAATTATCTTCATCTATGCTGGTATGAATATCCTATAAGCCTTTAAGGTCTCGTTGTACCCCAAAAATATGCCCTTTTTTTCCTGAAGACTCCATCTTCGTCCTCTTCTCCATAGGCACATGGATTATATTGGACTACAAAAGATTATGAATTGTCCTATATTTGGCTTCACTCTTGTGAATGCCTCTTCCATAGTCTTGTCCCCCAATATCCTGTGAGGACTCCTATTATACACATATATTGTCGTGTTACACGCCTCTTCCTAAACAAACATAGGTAGATCCTGGTCATGTATCATAGCCTTGGAAGAATCGATGATGGACTTGTTATTTCTCTCCACAACCCCATTTTGTTAAGGGTTGTATGATATTGTCAACTCCCTATTGATCCCTTCCTCTTTGCAGAAATACTTGAAGTCATTGGAGGTGTACTCTTCCCCATTATCGAACCTCAATACCTTGATCCTCCTCCTTTTCTGGTTCTCCACCTAAGCATTAAACTTCTGGAACCAACTGAATACCTCATCATTGGTCTTCATAAAGGAGATATGGGTTTTCCTGGAAGACTCATCAATGAATGTCACATAGTATGATGCTCCTTGTACTTATGATAATAAAATTGGTCCACACACATCTAAATGAATAAGATCCAATATCCCCTTGGACCTACTCTCATTGTTTGGAAAAGTAGCCTTGGCATTCTTGTCAATTGCACACCCTCTGCATAGGCCCTACTTCTCAACATTGAACTCTGGAAGACCTATGACAATCTCCCTCAGAATTGAAAATTATTTTTAGTGCAGGTGTCCTATCCTCCTATGCCATATCTCACATAGGTTTTCACTTTCATGTACCAAATATTGAATGGGATTACCTTGCAACCTATATAAATTTCCCTCTCTAACCCCAGTGCTCACTGTTGTGTTAGGGATAGATCCCTTTGGACATATGAGTACTTTCCCTTTATGAAAGATAAAGACAAAATCCATGTCCTCCATTAATAAGACTGGGATCATATTCTTCTTCATTCCTGGTACATAAAGAACATCCTAGGTCTTCAACAAACCACTTGACTCAAGATGGAACAATATTGTTCCTTCTCCCTTCACTACATACTTGGAATCATCACCAAGCTCCAAATGAATCCATAATTTTTTCTTCGTCAAACTATTGAATATCTCCCATGCCCCTGTCATGTGATGTGATGCACAATTTTCCAAGTACCATGCACTCCTAGTGACTACACTAGTGGAAAGGCAAGAAACTAGTGATAAATCCCTCTCAAACTTTGTTGAAAACTCTTTAATTTGTGTCTTTGTTGATGTTGTTGTCTGCATATTTCCTCTTCCTTTCTTATTCTATGAACACTAATATGCATAATGACCACTCTTGTGGCATGCAAATCACTTGATTTTACTCAAGTCCTTCTTCTTCCTTGACTATGATGTTCCTGCATCACTATTTCCCTTCTTGTTGGAACCCTTTATTTTTCCCTTCCTTGCATTACTAACAAGGGAAATGTTCTCGTCACTAATTCTTTGCTTGTTGAATTTAGAATCCTCCTGAGTCTCTTCCTATATACAATCATCCTAAATCCCTTGCCAATCTGTAAGTTTTTCTTGAGTGTAGACTCCCTTGACAAATGGTTTCCTTGAGTTAGGAAAACCATTCAATGCCACATTTACGAGCTCTACGTCATCCAATTTCTCCCCAATAGCTGCAAGTTGATCACGTACCTGAGCGATCCTCCTGAAGTAGCTGGTAACATTGTCAGATATAGACATCTACACATATCTGAGTTTATTCCTTAAGACCATCTTCCTATTCATGTTATCGCTCTATAATAATCCTACAAGGGAATCAAACATCTTTTTGTTCTTCCTCTTCTTGGATAAGTGAGGAATCAAATGATCCTTAATTACATCCAAGATTACCCATTGAGATTTGATATCCTTCTTATGGTGAATTTCCAAATCTTGTGGATCTGTTGGTGGAGGAACTACTTTTTCCACAATCTCCCAAAAGTATTTTTTCTTCAAAAGAAAAGTGACTATTTCTTTCCAATATAGGAAGTTAGATGTTGTTAATCTCTAAATAGTGGCACATTACCCCTTAATTGGGGCATATTACATTAGTAATTTTATTTTATTTATGTTGTCTTGGGTCCATTAGTTGTAATTGTACATCCTAGTCTCCTATATATACCAAGGAGACCTTTTCCTTTGGAATCATCTTGTATTTGGAAATTTATGTGGTGTATAAGGAGGTTTCCCCTTGAAGAGGATTATTATCTGATATTGTATCTTTTTCAAGGTGATGAGTACTTATTCTGAGGTTTTTTTTATGTTATTTTGATATTTGGTTCTTAACATTTGGTATCAGAGCTCAAGGTCTTGGGGTTTCGCTGCTACATCTGATATACCTTGGAATTTTTGTTATAAATTTTTTTATACAACATTTTAGAAGGAACCCCTTGGTGGATGTTTAGTAGATGGATTAAGGTACACAGGGTTCTAATTTCAGATCCTGAGGCCTTACACTTTTGGTGATATATCCTATCCAAGATAGGGTTCTGGAATCATATTGAATTTAGTCATCGTGGAATTTTTTCTATAAAATATTTTATGTAACATTTCAGACCTTAAATCTAGAGCAGATTTAGATAAATTACCAAGGTAGTTGTGATAAAAATTTCATCTTCTGGGTCATCCTAATTTTGTAGATACACCCTATGAAAGATAGGGTATTTGACTAGTCATATTAACTAGTCTCAAACATGTCTTCCAGGTAAAACAATGATTTCTTCTTCAGTGAGTATCCAAATTAAGTGAGACCAATTGAATTGGATACTGGATAGTCTATAGTATTTCTGGTACAATTTTCATAATCAAATATAAGATATTGTGATCTTGGAATGCTTTACAAGTACACTCTCCTAGAAGGGACAAAAATCAACGAGGTGTGGGGAAGTTACCATAACTTCCACTTGGCACATCCAATTTTGATTAGACCCATGGCATTGCAGAGAAGACATATCAGAGAAGTTCAAAAATAATTTTTTAGACCCAGAAGGGATGGAATTTTGGAGATATGGTTGAAGCAATGTTAGAGGCTGGAATTATTAGACCTAGCCAAAGTTCTTACTCTACACCGATGGTAATGGTACTCAAGAAAGACGGCTCATGGTATATGTTTCCAGATTATAGAGAGCTCAACAAGATCATTATTAAATATAAGTTTCCCATTCCCGTCATTGATGAATTGTTAGATGAACTACATGGAGTAATATATTTCATAAAGTTGGATCTTCATTCATCGTATCATTAGATTAGAATAAGGAAGAAAATATCCCAAAAACATCATTTTGAACTCATGAAGGCCACTATAAATTTTTGGTTATGCCTTTTGGCCTTACAAATGCACCTTCCACATTCCAAGGGTTGATGAATTCCATTTTCAATCCCTTCCTTCAAAAATTTGTGTTAGTATTTTTTGATGATATATTAATCTATAGCAAGTCTTGGGAGGATCATGTGTGACATGTTGACAAGGTGCTACAACTACTAAAGGAGAAACAACTATATGCAAAACCATCCAAATATTTCTTTGGGGTGAAGGAGGTAGAGTATTTGGGTCATATTGTATCTCATGAAGGTGTCAAGGTATACCTTAACAAGATTAAGGCCATGATGGATTGGTCGATTCCCAAAACATTGAAGAATCTTAGAGGATTTTTGGGTTTGACAGGTTACTACCACAAGTTTGTTTAGAACTATGGAAGAATAGAAACACCTTTAATGACACTAAATAAGAAGGATGCATTTTAATGGACTCTAGAGGCAACTCAAGATTTTGAACAACTTAAAGAGGCGATGTAAAAATCTCCTGTCTTGATCAAACCAAACTTCACAAAAACATTTATTGTGGAATGTGATGCCTCAGGAAATGGCATTAGTGTTGTTATAATGCAAGAAGGAAGGCCCCTTGCTTTTGAAATTCGACCACTCAAGGGAAAGGACTTAAACAAACCCATTTATGAGAAGGAAATGATGAAAATACTACATGCATTGAAGAAATGGCACCCTTACCTAATAGGTAGGCACTTCAAGGTCAAAACAGATCATGATAGTCTTAAATACTTCTTAGAACAAAGAATATCTTCAGAAGAACAACAAAAATGGGTGACCAAGATGTTGGGTTATGATTTTTAAATCATCTATAAAAAGGGAAGAAAACTGTTGTGGTAGATGCAGTCTCAAGAAAGCATGAAGATGTTGAGCCCTTTCTATGTGCTATCTCGATCATCCAACCCGATTGGATAATAGAAGCGAGGGATAAATGGAAGAATGACGAAAACATGTGGACTCTCATTCAAAGGTTGCAGCAAGATTCCAGTGCATCAGATACATTTTCATGGAAAAATGATTCACTATGGTAAAAATATCACTTATATTTATGTAAGAACTCCCAACTCAAACAAAAGGTACTATTGGAATTGCACACCTCTCTGGTAGGAGGGAACTCGGTATTTTTGAAAACCTACCATAGGGTCAAGAAGGAATTTTTTTGGGATGGACTTAAAACTGATGTTCAATGGTTTG
This sequence comes from Picea engelmannii, assembly GCA_009831015.1. Taxonomy (NCBI): domain Eukaryota; kingdom Viridiplantae; phylum Streptophyta; class Pinopsida; order Pinales; family Pinaceae; genus Picea; species Picea engelmannii. The sequence continues at coordinate 778,064 of ML776916.1, read as the reverse complement.
TGGTAGAATTTTTGGTTTTCCAACAAAATAAGGTGGAAACAATTAAGACCCCAGGTATTTTACAACCATTAGCCATCCCAAGTTAGCACTGGGAGGAGGTTTCCATGGATTTCATCATAGGGTTATCGAAGTCTAAAGGAAATATTTTCATCATGGTGATTGTTGATAGACTGACCAAGTACGCACACTTTTGTGCACTCTCTCATCCTTTCAAAAACAATACAGTTGCCACCACATTCATGGCGACAATTCACAAGCTACATGGAAGCCCAAAGATTATTGTAAATGACAGAGATCCCATCTTCACTGGACATTTTTGGACATAGTTGTTTTCTTGTTTGGGTACTCAATTGGCTCATGGCTCATCCTATCATCCTTAATCTGATGGAAAAACCGAGATAGTGAACAAATGTCTAGACATCTACCTTCATTGCTTTGTCTCTACTAAACAAACACAATGGTTCAAATGGTTACCATTGGTAGAATGGTGGTATAACACTTCCTTTCATATTGCAACAAAATTGACAACATTTATGACACTCTATGGATACCACCCACCTTCCATCACTTCTTCTCTAAAAGAAAAATCTAAGGTTCAAGCAGTGGAATATCACATCGAGCATCAATGACAAGTTATCCAACTCTTAAAGGACAACCCAACCATGGCACATAATTGCATGAAACAACAAGCAAATCAACATCGTAGTTAAAGAAGTTTTGAAGTAGGGGATTCGGTATTTTTAAGACTACAAACATACAAACAGATGTCCCTCAAGCAAGATAAGAAGGATAAAAATTATCACCAAAGTACTATGGCCCTTATAAGGTGTTTCAAAATATTGGTACTATGACATACAAATTGGATTTTCCTGCATCTTCACGAGCACACCCAATTTTCCATGTTTCATGCTTAAACAAGGTTATAGGTGACAAGATCCCAGTTCAAAATTTATTTCCAGAACTTGAAAAGGAAGGGAAAATCATATTGGAGCTTGAAGCTATCACTGACACAAGAATTCGCCAGCTAAGGAATAGATCCATTTCAAAGTATCTCATTAAGTGGAGGAAACTACCTGCTAAAGATTCCACTTGGGAAGATGAGTCTTTTATACAAAAGCATCCAGAATTAATCAAGTGTTGTGGAAAACACTTGTCCAAAGTGGAGGGACATGTTAAGCCCTAAATATTAGCACATTACCCCTTAATTGGGGCATATTACATTAATAATGTTATTTTATTTATGTCGGCTTGGGTCCATTAGTTTTAATTGTACATCCTAGTATCCTATATATACCAATGATACCTTTTCATTTGGAATCATCTTGTATTTGTAAATTTATGTAGTGTATAAGGAGGTTTCCCCCTCAAAGAGGATTAGTATTTGAAATTCTGTCTTTTTCAAGGCGTTAAGTACTTATTCTAACGTTTTTTTATGCTATTTTGATATTTGGTTCTTAACAGATACTCCATCCAATATGTATTCAACTCTCAGACTTGTTGTTTCCATCCCTTAGATATGATAATCTTGTAGAAATTTCAATACACTTAATGTATTCCTGCGATTCTCCTGATCTAACAATTTCCGCTACTATTAAATACATAATCGCTTCTACTATTATTCTTGTGGATTAATTAAACCATGATCACAACCACAATCACAAAGTGAAATATCAATAACACATAACACAGAAGTTTTACCGGGAAAGCGTAAAGCTAAAAACCCCACTATCATATATTATGTATATCATGAATCATGAAACAATCTCATACAAAACTCTAATCCAAGAGATTTCAATACAATACAATCGTCTCACACTGTCATACACAAATCAGCAAATACATGTGCCAATTCTTGTGTCCAAACAGCTTGCCTCTGCACAATCTCTGCAATTTGAATTCTCACAATGAATTGAATCATCACCAATTGCCTAGTTTGCACATGCTCATAAGCATATCCACTGTATGTGTGATCAAATCACAACTGATAGCCAAATTGTCCCTTTCACCTGTTATCTCAATTGGGTCTCCACTGGATCTGACATGCATGTAGTTAACGGTGGTGAATCTTCAGTTGCATGTGAGTTCACTGATTAACTGAACTCTCACTAGTGCATGTTTAGTTACAACTAGTACAAGTGATCTTAACTCACTTAACTACACTTATAATTCTGTTACAAATCCAACTCACTCAGTTATGAATGAAATAACAGATTAATATTTATTGTCTAATTTAATTAAGGGAAAAATAAATTAGACACATGTTTCTTGTTGACTTTTCAACAATTCCTCTCAACAAGAAAGGGATTATCCTTCACCCCAATCCTGTCTCTATGATATTCGAATTTTCTCTTGGTGAGCACCTTCATCAGAATGTCTGCATCCTGATCTTCCGTAGGAATTTATTGAAGCAACATGATCTTTTGCTGCACACAATCTTTGAGATGATGATACCGGATATCTATATGCTTAGATCTGTCATGAAACACAGGATTAATCGAGAGTTTAATGCAACTTTGATTATCACAATAAATCATTGTCGGATCTAAATGAGAACCAAACAAACCAACCAAGATCTTCCTCATCCAGATAGCCTCACATGCAGCTTGGCTTGCTTCCATGTATTCCTCTTCCGCTGAACTAAGTGCCATGGATATCTGTTTCCTGCTGTACCAAAAAACAACTGTAGATCTGATACTAAAGATCCCCCCTGATGTGCTCTTTTTGTCCGTTGGGCTGCCTGCCCAATCTGCATCCGTGAAGCCATGCAACTTCACCTCATCCGTCTGCCTATACCATAATCCATACTCAGATGTGCCCTTCAGATATCAGGACATGCTTACTCGCCTTCCAAAAGAGTTTGGTAGGCTTAACCATCGTTTGACTTAGTTGGTTAACTGCATAGCAAATGTCCGGTCTCGTATTCACTAAATAGATTAGCAAACCCACTAACTGTCGATAGACAGTAGCATCCACTACCTCTATAGAAGTAGCATCCTCTTTCCTCTAGTTTCCTGGAAGAGGAGTATCCATGGGTTTGCAGCCCTCCATGTGAAACTTACATAGTATCTCCCTTGCATACTTTCCTTGAGACACAAAAAGTTCACCATCTCGCTGCCATATTTCCAAACCAAGGAAATAATGAAGAAGACCCAAATCCTTCATATCAAAATCTTTTGCAAGGTCCTCCTTGCATGAGTGCATCATCTGCTCATCACCAGTCAGTATCAAGTCATCAACATAAATCACAATGATCAAAAGCTTACCCTCCACCACAATTTGGTATAGGTTTGCATCCGCTTCACTTTTGGTGAAGCCGAATCCAGTGAAATAGTTGTCTATCCGAGTGTACCAAGCATGGGGTGATTGCTTAAGCCCATACAGTGCTCTCTTGAGTCTGCACACATGCGAATCTCTATCAAAGGTCTCAAAACCTTCTGGATTTTCAATGTACACTTCTTCCTCAATGATCCCGTTGAGGAACACATTTTTTACATCCCTCTGATGAATGCGCCAGTCCATCTACGCTGAGAGTGAAAGGGTGGATCTTATGGAAGAGTACCTTGTGACAGGTGCAAAGGTCTTATCATAATCTATCCCCTCGATCTGTGAGAAGCCCCAGGCCACAAACCTGGCCTTGTATTTATCCACACTCCCATTAGCAGCTTGCTTTACCTTGTAGATCCATATTGAACCTACCACTGATTTATCAATCGATCTTGGGACAATTTCCCATGCACTGTTTTTGACAATGGAGTCATACTCCTCTACCATAGCATCAATCAAAGTGGGGTCCTGCACTGCTTCCTGAAAGGAAGATGGTTCAGTCACAATACATTTTCTCATAAGATCCATGTATCCAGCAAATTGTTCAGGAGACTGTCTCTGTCTGTGCTGTGAAATAGGGGCTCCTACATTCTGTGCAGCATCTAGTCTCAATCTGTCAGCTTTCGTGGTGCACTTTCTGCCATTTCTGATGGATGGATCTGCTTGAGTGGTTTCCTCCACTCCATGAACCTCTTCATGTGGCTAATCCACATCTTGAGACTCATCCTTGGGAACCAATAGTTCCTCTCCTGCATGCAAGTCTAGCTCCCTCTCAAGCAACAACTGCATGGCTTTCCCCTCATCGAATTTTATATCCCGTCGCATAACAACCATCTTACTATTCGGAAAATACACATGATAATTATGGGGTGTTTCTTTGTACCCCACAAATATCCCAACTTCAGCAGTCATTTCCAGCTTCTTCCTGGCATCCTTGGTCACATGCACATAAACAGATGAACCAAAAATTTTAAAATGAGAAACATCAGGTTTATTACCAGTAAAATCTTCTTCAGGTGTACTCATGCCAAGTACTTTATGAGGACAACGGTTCTGCACATAAACCACAGTATTGCATGCTTCTGCCCACAAATGCAATGGTAGGCCCTGATCATGCAACATCGCTCGTGATGAACCCACGATCGTTCTATTCTTTCTCTTTGCGACCCCATTTTGCTGTGGGTTATGAGGCACTATGAGTTCTCTTCGAATTCCTTCTCTACTGCAGAAGTCTTTGAATTTGTTAGAGATGTATTCTCCACCATTATCTCTCCTTAGAGCCTTCACTTGCTTCCCCGACTCTTTCTCCACCAATGCTTTAAACTCACAGAACTTTGAGAATGTTTGATCCTTCTTCTGCATGAAGAATATCCA